>JACXGK010002154.1:28683-39613 GCA_016801125.1 Novumbra hubbsi | reverse complement strand
TTTAAATTCCAGTCAATTCAGAAAGCAAACCAAATTCCAAAGTCTCACAGTGAAAAGTGAGGAAGACAATTGTAATGTCAGTGTTCTTCCTTAATTGACTGGAATTGAAATGCAATAGACCACACTACTGATCTCAACCAGACTGTCATCCTGCTCCAAAAGAAACAATGCAGAGTGAATTGAAATGTTGCAGGTATGACAGAGATTTTGTATCGATTTCGTCCACTATTGTCATCCATCACAAGGGCCAGATGGGGCAAAAATCTGACCAGACTCACTGGCAAATAGAATAATGATGATGAACCACTGCACTATAGAGACATTTTGTTAGTATAAAGAATCCATTATGAAATACCTCTCACCAACAGAATCAACATCATAGAGTAGCCCAGAAGTCTGTCTTTTCAAGCTGTTGGCTGATAGATTCCCATATTTCAGTCAGATATGAGTAGCACACACCACAAGAAACATCATGAAGCTTTTATCAGTTCATACAAGCTGACCATTACAATACTACAAATTTGGTTACATTCAGTTGACCTGCAAATCAAAATAATTTAGTAAAATATATTCTGAAACGCCTACAATTACTTTCTAAGTGTTTAATAACTTTATCTGAATGCCCCTCCCTACCAAATGGAGGTGATGTACAACAAAATAATATGATAGGTGTCAAAGCTTATTGTACAGTTGGCAAGGGTTAAGTGTTTCCAGGTCACTACCATCTCATATAAGAATGGACATTTGAAGCCCAATCCAAGTTGGAGGTAGGAGAGCCAGTGGGAATATTTGCTTCTGCTGCCATCTCAGTGACCTCCAGTTGTTCAAGTGGGCCAAGGTTACTCTGGGTTACTCAGTCAGGGATGGGCTGGAATATAAACTAGTCATACAACCTGAGGAACACAGAGAAAAATAGGTGCATGAGAAACAACAGCATTCCAACATAAAATAGCATCCCCGTGTCCTTCCTCGCCTTCTAAATGCATCTGTAATTTTCCATTTATTTTAAACGTTTAATCTGGTTACATAGTGAGCCTCGCTATAAGGATACTAATCTTGCTCACAATATTAGAAGTTACCAATAAACCGAAATACAGTGCTTTGTGTGTCTGTGGTCATGTCGTGGATCAATTCCTAAATGAGAACTAATGTCACAGGAACTTTCTATATCTGACTTGGTTTACATCAGATACTGTAGCATTTGTTATTAAAAACCCTGTCAGGGAGCCATCTGATACAGATATCATTGTAAAGAACCCCTCCACAACACCTCGACTAGAGACACAAGCCATAAAACGCAGAGCCATTTGGAAAAGAAAATCCCAGATTTTTGTTGCTTGTGGGAACATTAATGTTGTTTCTATTGTAGTGTAAGAATCAGAGGGACCGGGGCCACCAGGATGGGAATCTCAGGTACTAGATTGTCAGGAACTGGTAGAAAAGGCCTCACACCCAGCAGGCTTGCAGCTTCTTCCCACACAGAGAAAAACACACACACAATGTAGTTATATCAGTCTCAGCCAAGCGCACAGATTCTTACACTTTAGTGTAATAAAGTTTTGACACCTATCATTTTACAATAAAGCTATGTTTCTGCTTGACATAATGCCGCACATATGACTCACATGTAGCCAAAACCTCTCCTCCACACAAACGCCAATTGTACAGAAAACCGAGCAGACGGAGTAAATCCAAGGACCAGTATTCTTTCAGAAGTCTGAGCCGGGCTGAGATGTAAAACAGGAGCCGTATAGAACCCGGTTTATATCTGTGGTTGGAGCCCAATTACTGCTCTATTTAATGTGTGTAGCAGTGTGACAAGTACAAGGGCCCTGTGAGTTGAGGAAGAGGTAGCGTTGAGAACAGAACAGGAAACCAGAAGTTGTAGGAGGAGGCAGCACGCGGACGCCAAGTGATAATTACTGTACAGATTCCTTTCTAGCCTGCATCAAGAATATGTTCCTAATGCAAACTGGCATTTGGAATTCATGGATGCCTTTATTGGCTTAACACTTAAACACCATTTCAATTGCACATATAGTATAGAGTAATCTAACATTCGTTGCATTGTGGTCTGAGTGGGTGTTTGCTCGTCTGAGTTTGCGTCTGTCTCGGCTTTATTTACTCTGACTCAGACAGGTTGAGGAGCAGGGTAGTCTGTTGGTCAATAGCCTAAGGGATGTAGAATAAATGTTGCTTGTTCTAATCACCATTCGACAACATTAGAAACTCTGTTTTTCTGTCACTGAGCAATGCAGTTAACCCTAATTTCGACCAGTTGTTGCTAAAGCAGAGAATATGATTTTACCTTTCATGAAAACTATGTGATGGCTTAGGAATACCATTCATTGTGTAATGCAACATTAAATCCTCTGTAAACTCCTATTCCCTAAAACTAAGATATGGTAAGAACCATGTAATATTGATATAACTTTGATTGCAATATGAATGCCTTACACCAAGAGAGAACATGATTTAGAGGGACATTTTTTCTTTTGAAACTGTTTTTCGACACTGTGTAAAATGTAAAAAAAAAGTAAAACAATGCAATAATGTAACCATTATTATATATAATTATTATATATAATATAACCATATATTCAATAAAATGTTTAAACTGAGAAATTGTTTCATGAAAAATACACTGGTCAAAACAATTAGAAATCAGGTCAAAATCTTTAATGTGTAATTTATTAAGAAAAAACTGAAAAGAGCGGTCAATAGAAACCAAAATCACCAACCAATTGAGGGCTGGATTGAAACGTGCAAAGAAAATCTAAGTAAAGATTTGAAATCACAAAATTAAATGAATATGGTGACTCAGTGGCGTGTATGGCCCCCACGTGCCTGTATGCACTCCCTACAGTGTCTGGGCATGCTCCTGATGAGACGACGGATGGGCGGTAGGAGGTGGGATCTCCTCCCACACCTGGATCTGGGAGCTCCTGGACAGTCGGGTCAAAGATAAATGATGTCCTGGACGTTCTCAAGTCTGGGGAATGTGAGGGCCAGTCAATGGCGTCAATGCCTTTGTCATCCAGGAACTGCCCATAAACTCTGGTCATCTGAGGCTGGGCATTGTACTGCGTCAGAAGGACATAGGGCCGCTGCATCAGGGTAAGGTCTGACGATGGGTCTGAGGATTTCATCCCGGTGCCTAACAGCCGTCAGGGTAGTGTTGGTTAGCACGTGGAGGTCTGAGCGACCCTCCAAGGATATGCCCCCCCAGAACATCACTGACCCACCGCCAAACCGGTCATGCTGGATGATGTTGCAGGCAGCATAACGTTCACCACGGCGTCTTCAGACCCTTTCACGTCTGTCACGTGTGCTCAATGGGAACCTGCTGTATCTGTGAGGAGAACGGGGCGCCAATGGTGGACCTGCCAATTCAAATCAAGCTCCAAGGTGCTGGGCTGTGAGCACAGGTCCCACTGGAGGAGGTTGGGCTCTCATACCATGGCCCTGTCCAGCTCTCTTCGTGTAACGGCCCGTATCCGGGTATCTCCCCAAAGCTCTTGGGACTGTGCTGACAGACACAGCCAACCTTCTTGCAACAGCACGTGTGAATGTTCCATCCTTGAAAAGCAGGACTACAAGTGCAACCCAACCTGAATGTTCTGCAGGTACTGAACTGCTTCATGCTACCAGGAGAGACAAGTAATTTAGCAAAGCGCATAATGAGTATACGTGCGGAAGAATAAGGACAGAGCAATTGTCTGTGGCCACCTGTTGCAAAACCATTCCCATTTTGGGGGTTGTCTTGCTGTTGCCTCTCCAGCGCACCAGTTGTACCTTTCATTTGCACCCAAACAGACATTGATTCCCAATCGCTTATCCTTCCTACCTGGACATATTGATATCCTTGAAGTGTATCGCTTTTCAAAGAACATAGACCTTTCCAAACTTGGCCCCACCAAGCAACACAGAAACAGCCTTCAAACATAAAGTCGAGACCACTTTGGTCTAGTCAAGAAATGATGACACCATACCCTTTTTCTGGTGTATTATTAACAACAAAATCCATGGGAATACATTTACAGGTTTTTCATAGGTACATTTTGGTATATTTACACAAATATTTTTGTTAAAGAAACCCCTAAGGGAATCTGAAAGAAGGCCGTTGACGGCCGCTATGGGTTCTAAAAGTTTTAATGAAGATGTCATGCAACACAGTGGCAAACATGCCTCTGTCCTAACCTTTTTAAAACGTGTTGCAGGACTCCAAATGGGGACAGGGCTGGCGGTGTGCATTCGCAAACACGTTCCCAATAATGATTAACAAGAGGGAGATATGGCCAACTTTCCATCAACTTAATTAGACAATGACAAATCTTAGCTGGCAAACCAAGGGCCCCAGCAAGAAGAAACCATTTCTTATGGCTAGCAAATTTTCTTTTGTATCCATTACTGCTGTTAACTTGCATGTAACTTGCACACTCGTGCTAAAATATAATCAAAAACATCTAAAATGTCCATACATCTTAAAAGTAATCCAACATTTATACACGTAACAATGTACGAGACACATTAGGGGAAGGGAGTAGAGGAATATCTTCAAATGTATTTCGATTCACTGACTGGTACTAATGACACCCGCTCTGATTGTTTTGCCCTTGAATGTGGGGGATCAGGCAAGGTTTCCCTCTTTCACCTTTGTTATTTGCCCTAGCTTTTGAGACTCTTTCGACAGCTCTACATGTATCTTTTTTCCAAGCATGGGAGGGGGTTGAACACATCTCTTCCTGCTGTGCTCTGCTGTCCTTTTCCAGGCACCGCCCCTCACGCTATACTGGGAATCCTGTGGTACTTTCTACACTTAATATCTGGTATCAGTTTTGGCGTCATTTCAAATGTTTCTCTGCATTGACTTTGGGACCTATTAATAAGAACCATGTCATCCTCTTGTCCCTAATTGACACTGCTTTCAGTCTCAGAGCAAGAAAGGGTATTAAGACATTCCAAAACCTGTATGACAATGGACTACTTTCTGGTTCTTCCACTCTGGTCTCTAAACACTCTCTACACCCCTCTCACCTTTTTGGTTACTTGCAAGTCAGGCATTGTGCCTACTCACAGTTTTCTGGCCAAACTAAATTTGGGCAAAAGTGTCTGGATTTGAGGAGGTTATAAACAGGAAGACCTTGAGAATTAGTTTTGCCAGAAAGAAATAATGATGCATGTAGGAAAAACTGATGTTAAGTTATTTCACATGAAAAAAACTGGCTCCATTAATCATGTGTCAGTGCAGTCACAGTCTAATTGATCGTGTTTACGTATCTCCAATAGAGCCCCTTTGTTATGTTATCTGACAGGTCATCTTTAATGGCTGACAATATGATCATCCACGGTCCATTGTATCAAGTTTACCCAAAGGGATAGGAGAAATAATGACTATTACTGATGTTTTAGTACACAAATACCTTATAACAGATAGACTCGGATAAGACAAAGCGGGCATGGCGTCAGGAACAAACCCAAGTCAAGATATATAAACAGCATTGTAAGCGGGATTAGAATAGATTTCTTCTGGCAAGTTAGTAGCCATTTGCCCTTCAATGTCGCATTTTAAGTATGTAATCAAGTCAGGAGTAATTGAATACATGGCGGGCATGTGGAGGGGAGGGAGAAATTAGGGGAGGTGGGACAGAACGTCAAGGGAGAAGTGGGAATGATTCTCTGAAGCTATACCCTGGCCATTGTTATAACAAAGATAAGCAGATGGTGGAATAGATTCTGTCAGTTTTCTTCGAAACCTAAGGACAGTGTCATTGCCATGTGTGAATTATACAAAACCGGTGAGCCCCACTCTCAAAGGGACCCGGTAAAGACACTGTACGGTATGATAAAAAGGTCATGTAAAAGTACCTGGCCTGCGCCAGCTAGCAGACAGGTCTATCATAATTAAGGCTATCGATATTGATGAGCACAAATGTGGACTTCTTTTTAAAACCAGAGGCAGAAAATGTGTTTCAGTACAAACATCTTGCACTTCCTCTCTTACATTGCAGCATAGCAGACAGGGAGCTACAAGAACATTATTCATTCTCAAGAAGAACACTGATGGTGTTTTTAGAAAAAACTCATCCTTGCTTTCCTATGTGAGGGTAGCACACCCTGGAAGTTTAATATGTACACAGTTATCTATGAAAAAATATGACCCCGCTATTTTATATACTGCACAAACCTACTCTTTATCCATTTTATTTTCTTTGGTAAAGGACCTAGCCTTCTTTAGCTTGTTCAGGTAGGATTCATTGGTCTGGCCGTTAACGCTAAGAGGGATGAACCAGCTTCAGTCAATGACACACACACACAAACCCACAAAAAAACGAAGTAAAACCACAAGCCATTATGCTCACCAACAGGTTTTACAGCGCTTTTCAGTGATCAATTTCTCAATGATTTTTTGAAGAGCAAAGGTAAACAGCGAGGTTTTGTTGAAGAGCAGCTAGGGGGCTGGGATTCTGAAGAGGCTGGCTCAGTGCCGAACATACACACCCTGACTGAAAGAGCTAGCCGTACCAACATCTCCATCTACTGGCCAACCACGGCACTGCAAAGCCTTTTCTGATCAATTACATTTGTTGTATAACTGAACTAAGTAGTAACAGATAGCTATATGGAAAAGTATTGTACATGCATCTTTTGCAAAGCCAATATAAAAAATAAAAAAAGTTTGTCCATCCAATGGGATGATTTAAGTGTGACACACATGAATGCACGAGTTCTCCCTGATTAGAGAAAGGGGGGCTGTCATGATGTCCCCTGCCCTCAAGACCCCACCGTCTCAACATTACAGATGGATACATCCCGGAGATCCCAGCACAGAGTACATTCATTTGCTGATTAGACTTTGCCCCCCCCCAAAAAAAAATATCCCCCCGCTTCTCTTTCTCACGTTCAGATTCCCCTCTCTCCCGCATCCTGTGTGCGGGGAGCTGGCTTTTGCAGCATGGCTCTTGGCGGCTCGATCGATACGCACTAATGAAAGCTGTTTTTATGAATGTGTCAGCTGTTTCCCAGGGAGAGCAGGAGGCTTTCATTTGAAGTAATGGCTATTGGCCCGACGGATTGATTTATTGGCCAGGTGATTAGTGTTTTGTATCAGCACTATAATGCGTGGAACGAGACCTGTGGCAATGCGAGGTATTAAACCACCACCCCATCCTATATTTTGAATGTATGCTCTTTGGAAAGCATTGGAATTCATATGTCAAAACCTGGAAAACAACTTCCTATCTTCAAATAGCTCTAAGGGTGGGTTGTTACCAAGGTGTACGTTAAGAGATCATAAGACACTGTACTGCGGCTCTGGTAAAAGTAGGGGCAGTTGTACACTCTCTGAGCCTCTTGACTAGTTGCATTTCCAAGAGAAACTAGGAGGCATGCCAGCCACGCCAGTTCCTGAGGCCCCATTAACATTTATATCTGATCCATGGCACGGTACCAAGTGTGGTAAATCTGGCGCCAGCCATGGACAGTGCGTGGGCACCGGATCAAAATACGCGGCGGTTGCAGCTCCAGACCCAGCCTGCTGTGACCGCATGTCTGCTCGGCGTCAACTCTCATCAACCGCACGTCCCCGGCCGGTCCCTGCTAATCCAATCAAATGCAAACTGACAGAATCCGTTAGACACAGTGGTCGGCACAGGGGCGGAGATAGCCCGAGCCATAATCTAAACGAGAGGAAACTAATTTAAATCTGGCTTGGCTGCCGCTGTATCGTACCCAGAGGGAATGGAGAGGACCTGGGCGTGTGGGGAGTGCCGGTGCTCCAATGAGCATCTCTGAGGAGGTAGGACGCGTTTGACATTCTGACGGTGACTAATTCCATGAAACTGAAAGGAAACAGAAGATACAGTGCATTTTGATTATTGGTTGTCCTCGAATTAGAGTGGACTTTAGGTTGATGGAATTTCGGGGGAAAAATAATACATTTGTTTGGATTCATTGAGATTTCTGTAGGTTCATTTTGAATCTTAAATCAACAAATATGGGATGCATGTGTTTGTATGGGTGGTTAACCTTATCGGTTCTACAGTTCTTTAAGATCATTTCAATTAAATAGAAATATATTTGTTTCAATACATCAATATCTAAATACATTAAGTTCTAAATAGTATTGGCTGCACATGACTCACACAAACACACTTCAGACCCTTGCACTTGGTATACAGAAGGCAGGCACTTGCATGCTGCATTATGCACAAAAAACGATATTGGCACTGTGAAAAGACCTGCAGTTTGAGTCAGTCTGCTCTCCAACAGCCTAAATGAACAGCTTGCAAACACTACAATCGCTTACAGAGTTTAATTAGCTAGGCCTAGCTTTATGGTTGCCAATTATAAACGGACCCTAATGCTATGTGTGCAAAACACACATTTCTAAATGTTAAAATCAAGCACATTTAAACAATGGTCTTGTCGTTTTTTGTCATTCCATTGTGTTGGTGCCCACTACATGAATATTAATCGGGTAGGTGGTGAGGATTCTGGATTGCACTCTTTAGTTGGTTCATACATTGATATTAGGTAGAGTAAGTGTGGTTACATTTGTTCATGAAATTCAGATATCAACTTTTTTTTATGTTTTAACAGAAAAAAAATAATGACTACAAAAAATTATCACTTTCTTCTGACATGCCTCATTGCAACAACTCTACAGCAAGTGCGGGAACATTGAAGATTAAAACACCCGGATGCAATTAAACATTTGTTGAATGAGTTTTAACAATGCTTAATCGTTTCCCTTAAAGGTCACAAGAAATTCTACTGCAAGATAAATTATTTTTCTTTGACTAGATATACCCAGCATTGCTCGTTGTTACATCACTGGTCGCTCTTGAGTGACTTTGACATTGAGCCAGATGTCAATCAGGCTAAGAATTACCTACAATGCTTGTGCAGAATCGAATGATGGTGATCATTATGATTGACACGGTATATGACAGTATCGCCAAAAACATCAGCCACGCGCCCTGCCTATTTGAAACAAACAAATTATACAAGCACTGTCAAGGGGAGAAAGGGTAACCCAAGAGGGTCAATTTAATTTGTGTCTCATCCAGTGCAGCTAGCTAACTTTAGGGAAATCTAGGCTAGTGTGACTCTCAAAGCAGCGGAGTGGGCCCTAAACCCACCCGTTACTTGTACCCCAGGCATGGCAAACAGCTGGTCACACACACACACGTTGACAGGATGAGATAGGCACACCTCTCCACAGCTCTGCAGGGGGCTGCTTTTCACTCTCCTGCCTACATTACTATCAACACCACCAGTGCTCTGCCTCTGTTTGGTTTATATTTAGACAGAAAGATAGTGGGCCGGAGAGGGAAAATGAAAAAGGCCTGCAGTCTCAAAATGTTGAAAAGAACATTTGAAACTTGTCATAAAACAAAAAATTGTTTATAGAGTCCATTGCCATTAGGTAATCACCACTTTAATGTAGCCAACTGAATGGGACTGCCATATTCAGTGACCGAACCCTCCTGATGATCTCATTAATCATGGGATCACTCCCACCAGGTGATCAGAAGGGATCGATCAATTATCTAAACCAAAATGAACTTCTTTAGTATCACAAAATTGGAGTAATTTCTGTGGCAGGATTGGCAACCGAAACATCTGCATGTGCAAAGTGGCTTGTCTTTGATGCTGTTTCAATGTTTTAAAGGAATTTTTCAATTTCATTCAATAATTATTCATAAAAATATATAGCTACTTTGCTCAAAAACATAAAGGCGTCGCGTAATCATCACAGTATAACACCAAATCAATTGAACTTAGTCTGTACCGTTAGATAAGCTGTTGTGTATCAATGTCACTTGTGAACGTAACAACAGGTGCACTTGAGAGGCAACTGCAAGACAACCCCCAAAATAAGAATGGTTTTGCAGCTGGTGGCCACAGACACAATCCCCTTACATTCCCAACTGATCCTACTCTGGTTTTGCTAGTGTCCATTTCACCACTGGTATCATGAGGCGGTACCTGCAGCCCATATATGTTGGACAGGTTGTCCAGCTCCTCCAGGGTGGCACGTCCCCCAGGGTGTTCGCTGTGTCTCCCAGTACAGTCTCATGAGCATGGAGGAGATACACCAGGAGAGCAGGACAGGGCCGTGAGGAATAAAATGAGCCCTACAAAATGACCTAACCTGTCAGAAACAGATTCCATTAGGGTGGCAGACTGGGAGCTCACTGATGCCCTGATCCAGGTCGAGTGGGTGATTCCCCAGGACACCATCCGGCGTCTCATCAGAAGCCCTGGCGTTGTTGGGGGTGCACACAGGCACGTTGGGGCCATACACAATACTGAGTAGCATGATGAGTTGCCATGATGAACTGCCTGACCCACTTAAATTATGGAGTCATATTGAGAAAAAGTTGGTGATTGTATTCAATAAAGTTTTCTTTTATTAAAAAAGGATTAATTTCAAAGCCAAGTGATGGCCCTTACCACCTTAGAATGACCTGTATACATTATACATTTAGTCAAGAGATACTTTAAACATTTTTGCTCCAAAAGTTATATCGGCCTGGTTGACAAAATAGACAAGGAAGTGACATTTTACTCTAATGTAATAAGAAAACTAAATGTATGATGGTAACATGCATCTGAAAGAATCCATGAATGGGAAGACTGGATTAAGTAGTGAGTGTCACGGTGTTGTTGTGCGGCGGAACCATAAGCGGACATTGTATAAACAAAAGGTGATTTAATCCAATGAACAAAACCAATACAAACTAACACGAACTGTAAACGGAAAATGAAAGGTATGCAACCAACATAAAACGAAGTACAAATTACGTGTAGAGTATTCACATGAATCTTGAATTAAATGAAAGACAAACCGTGAGCTGTTGTTGAGACACAAACAAACAATAAACCACACCGGGTGTGGTGAAAACCTGACCTAAGTAGGCTC
>JACXGK010002154.1:0-28583 GCA_016801125.1 Novumbra hubbsi | reverse complement strand
GAAGCTGTGTGATGGGGAAATATTAACTCCACCCACATCAGGAAGATACATTGTACAGGCACTGCCTTTCAAGCAAGTATACACACTGTATACACATTCATTTAAAGATTTCCTAGCAAAGGACTATCACATGCATGTAATATCCTGGATCTTAATCTACCCCAAAATGCTGTCTATAAACAAGATTAACAAACAACACAAAAGAGAATAAAGACACTGTATTGAAAACAGCTTGTGGCCATTTTCGCCCATTATTATGTATTATCCAACAGTTGTTTATGCTATTCCACTTGTGAATGCCAACAGTTGAATATGGAAATAAATGTGCAAGAAGACTGAGTGATCTTCAGGGCTTTGAATACAACAATGCAGCACAGTTATTGCCTCTCTTTGTTATTGCCTCTCAACCTCAACCGCTGAGCAATGTAATAGCTCAGATAAGATGTAATGAAAGGAGGAAGTAAGAGGGACACTTGGAGTCGCCACTGATTATGCATATTGACTTGCAGAGACAGTGGATGACTGCCTGATGGGGGGCACTGTTTCATTATGATGAAGTCTAATTACAAAGTCGAGACAAGGAGGTATTATGAGGAGCAGTTACGTGAAGCGACTGGAGCAGGAACTGCGGAGAAGCTTCTTAAAAAGAAAGAAATCAACAACAAATGCTACATATACAATATACAAAATGCCATAGGCTACACATGTTTGTTGTTATTGGACAGTTTTGGCTCTTGCTCCGCACACAAAAATAAAAATAATCAAGCAGTACATTAAAGTATTGCATGTATGTTTTATAATGCCCCTTGTAAGTTCAAAGGTGACTGAAACTGAGTAACATCACATCCTCAGAGTCTATTTGTAGTAATATGACCACACCACAAAAATGTACACACGATGTAGCTCCTTCCTCTGCTGTAGCATGCTATCTTAACCAAGGCCATTTGTTGTCTCGCTGGCAATGCCTGCTTCCTGATGACATCACAGTAGCACATTCCAACTGTGAAATGACTTACCTCCGAAATGAGGACTTCACTCCCTCCTCCTCTCTTTCTCACCCTCACACACTCCTTCTCTCCCATCCCATTGATTCCTCTCCCCGCACACACACACACACACTCCCAGTGAAACAGACATGGCTAGACAAAATGACTTCACACATTGTCAGGATGTCAGATTCCCTTGGGAGTTTAGGAGATTCAATTCCACAGTACAGTTCCACAGTACGGTAAAGTAAAGCTTTAGCCAGAGGTTCTACAAGGGTGCTGTTTGTAACATGTGCTACCAACTAGAGCACTGAATACATCACATTTGGTGCGAAGAAAGGTACAACCAGATCAGCCAACATTTGCTGCAAGAAGTTTGTTTTAATATCTTCTGTTCTCCATGCACACATTGATTACTGTGTTTGTTTTTATAAGAGTCATTAATAATATGTATTTTCCTAACCTAATCCAACCTTTAAGCGTTTTTTATGGAGGTGGAGTGGGTGGAGTTGGAAATGCATACTCTGTCCACCTACATGCTCTACTCTGAAAAGCTGCAAGGTGACTCACTGTCGACTAGACCACCAGAGACTTCACACTAAGGGGAGGTTGTGAAGAACTCCCCGCTCCTCCAGTCATGTGCTTCTGGTGTGACATCTTGCTGGGCAGAGTTAGCACGCAAGTTTCTCTCTCCTCAGCTTCCAGTTTGGCAACGGAATTAGCAGTAAAAAGCAGCTAAAGCAGAAAAAGAAAACGTGTTATTTTCTGTATTGTAATCCTGTGTGCATCAAAGCCAATGTGAGTGTTCAACCATGTCAAATACTGTGTCTATATAACCATGTCACATATTATGTCTATATTACCATGTCAAATATTGTGTCTATATAACCATGTCATACATAATGTCCTTATAACCATGTCAAATATTGTGCCAATATAACCATTTCATAAACTATGTCTATATAACCATGTCAAATATTGTGTCTATATAACCATTTGATATAATATGTTATTCAAAGAAATTGTATTAGATTTTCATAGAAATATATAGAATAACATTTATAGTAGGGCAATTATATATACATATACATATAATGAAGTTGTATAATTGAGGTGCATCCACAAACAAACCAAATATCCCGATTAACAATGATTGCACCCACAAACAAACCATACATCCCCATTAACAATGACTTCTTTCTAAAAACTGACAACTGTAATTTGTTCTGGTGCATTTCAAAGAAGCCCATAATTGAGACACAGCGCATTGTTTACATCTGCAGCCCTGCTAGTACAGCTGAATGAAATTTGAGTGCACCACAAATCCAAACAGAAATATACTAAATGCAGTGCGTAGACGTTTCAGATTAACATCATACACTATGCTGTCAACAACATATTGGCTATAATTCAAACCCCATTTGAGTTAAAGTTGAAACCACTTCCTAGTGCCGGTCTTCTTTGTAAGACATGCTGACTGGTCTATTATGATGGGAAGTCTCATAGCTCACCTAGAGACTTTGGAGCATCCCAGATAAAACAAAGGTGCGGTGTTCACAACGACATGCCAACTGCACGGGCTGTTATCAACTTGAACAGATTGGGGCAGGTGGCATTAACGTGGGTTTGATGCTCGGTCATGAGTTCTTATCGAGCTCACAGACACATTTCCTGTTAATCAAAGCATATAAGTGGCAATATGCGGCTGATAAGGCTCCGTCAGTTCCTTGTAAAGCTATGAGGAAATCACCGATATCATCTGGGAGAACTTGAGAGACTTGAAGCCCTTTTAGTATGCGTCCTGAGGCAGTGGCATTTATGGTGGACAGGATGTAAAAACAACAGGGGACAACATTGACATTTAGAAATAATAATAAATGCAACTCAGCGATGTGCTTAACGAAGCATCTGGTGAGGTGCACTGGTGTTAAAGAGCCGGCAGGTCTTCTCTCTTCCGTGCTTCTTCGGGTTTGACTCGAATCATGTCTGACAAGCGATTCACTGGTCTCTTGCCCGCTTTGCACATTTTCTCAGAAAGTTAAATTCTAAACCTCAGTTTTGCCTGCTGGTGTTTGAGTCATATGCTAATACTTGCGGTTTGTGACTCAAAGTTTGTTGCCGAGAGTAAAAAATAACCACATTTTCACTTTGTGAAATCATTATTAAGAAAAAGTCAGCATTGTGAGTTTAGTGCGAGGATTTCATTTGATTACACCCCTAGAATAGCTTAAACAAGCTCACTTCAAACCATCAACATCAACAACTTAAACTTAAAGTGACTTCTAAAATTGGGCAACTCTAAAGTGTGTTGAGACCCGGTTTCTGCTCTGCATTTCAACATGTTCACAATGATATCAGGGGTGACGAATGACTCACACATAATACATACTGAAAAAGCACTCAGATACATTGAAACATTGGTTTCAGACAGTTAACATCAGTAGCAACCAGCTAGTTCAAGAAGCTGAGACCTTTTTAATCATTAGTGTAAACTGGGAGTTTTTATTACAACACCAACTGAAATCTGTAGCTGCACCTAACCAGAGAAAATGCATTAGTGAGATGTCTCGCTTTGGGGCAACCCTTCAACCCCCGTCACCTACTGTTCTATAAATTCCCCTGCAGCAAATGGAGGGCAGGCAGACAGTACAGGACAATCATAAGTAAAGGATACTGCTACCTGAATAGTTCATCTTCCTGTGACCCGGCCCTGAGGTACCGGGCATATGTCTGAAAGAGACTAATAAGACTAAGCTCAGCACATCAAGCCACCTCGGAACTGTAAACTAAATACCTGCTCTATATTGTACTGAAAACTATGCGTATTTTCCTTCATGCTATAATGAAAGTGCATGTGTACATGCCATTTAACATATTCACATACTGTATTTTATGGTATGCTCACCATCCATTTTAAATAAATGTATATCATATATATATATATACATTTTGTGCACATTTACTTGAGCTTGAAGTTGATTTTAAAGAACCATAATGTCCGTCGGTGGGACGATATTTGGGCAAAGCAAAGAGTTAGCATAGCCAGACAAAATTAGGATGTTCCCACCGGTAAGAGCTCAGGTTTCAATTAACAATGAAGGAGAGTGAGCATTGCAGCGGTCGATGGGTCTGAGAATATCCGGGTACCTACAGTAACAGCAGTCAGGGTACAGTTGGCTGTTCCTCTTCACAACAACAAGCAGATACCCATCTTGCTGCTGGGTTGATGCCCTTCTACGGTCCTGTCCAGCTCTCTGTATGCATTGGAGAAGGCCGAAGATAGTGGATGGCCGTGTAGGAGTACACATGGAATGGGTGACTTGCACATCTGGGAAGGCATCATTAATGCTGAACAATATATACAGGTTTTAAAGAAACATATGCTGGTATTACAACAGCATGGCTCCTTGATTAGTGTATCTGCTGTGTTTGTTCCGGGCTGCAGCTAAGATGTGGAATGTCTGGGGTTCCCTGAGGAATGGGTTAATAACCACTGTTATAGAGTCTGCCTGCAGTCCAGACCTGTCAGTCCAGACCTGTCACTCATTGAAAACATTTGGTGCATTATGAAATAAAAATGAGACAAAAGAGACCCAGAAGTGTTGAGCAGCTGAAATCAAGCAAGTATGGGAATATTTCACTTTCAACTACAACTACAGCAATGGGTCTACTCAGTTCCCAAACGCTCACATATTATTGTTTAAAAATGAGGTGACGCAACACTGTGGTAAACATGCCCTCGTCCCAACTTTTAAAAAATACGTTGCTGGCATCACAACTCAAAACGGGTGACATCTGATTCGATAGTAATTACTGTTTAATAGATTTATGTTTTTCTTTCTTCAAGCCACAAGTATTTTGTTTAAATCCCTCCCCTTCTCTGTCTGCTTCCACAAATGTTTAAGTTTGTCTCTCTCCCCCTCCGTATGGGCTATTTCCCAGACATGTATTCCCCAGCCTATAGGGCATATTCATATTGAATCAACTCTCCCCTATCCATTAGCAGGCTATGCTAGCGCCAATTAGCGTGAGTTATGTAACCAGTGCTGTGCCCTGTCCTCTTCTCTCACTCTACTAATGTGCTTACTGCCACTACTCATCTAATTCTATCTTTTCCCTCTACCCTTTTTCTTTTCATTCATGTCTCCCTTCTCCCCACTAGGGATTTATCTCTCCAGTGAGTTCCACTGTGTACATGTATCGCTTGCCTGGTCTGCATATCTGGATGGTAGCACATCAGAGTTAATGTGTCAGTCCATTACTACTACTATAAGGATCATTACGATTTGTCAGAAATAATGCAGGTCATAAAGTCCTTGATTAGAAACGTATCTTCAATGCATATTGAGAATGTTGTCATCAATCTATGTCAGCTGGGGACCAGGTTTTTTAATGTCTGACAGTGTGGTTCCTCCAAGACCAACATAATCCTCTTCCATTACCTCACAGCAGGTCCCCCCACTTAAAACATATCTGATGCATTTCATCTAATACCTCTGGATAATGCCTAAAAAGCTCATTAAATGTAAGAAAAGAAATGCTTCATTCTGTAGCATGGATATACAAAACGCTACAAACCTTATTTATTTAATTTACAATGATAATATGTAATGCATAAACATGAATGACACCTTTTAAAAAGAGAAAGGCAATTTAAGATTTGATGTGTTGGCTTTTTACTTAAAATAACTGTACTTAAACACAGTATTGGAGCCTAAATGTTTCTGTAAAATACAAAAAACAAATGTGTCAAATGTGTGATCAGAAAATGTGTCTATTAATGATCTTGTCACATTAGGTCAAACAACATGCTTCGTGTTCTCTCTTAAAGCAGAGTTAGAATCTAATATGGAAGAGACCTTTACATATCACTTTCATGAGACATTGTGGTGCATTCAAATGGGTTCATTTACAACCGACTAAAGATGGGAATTAAACAGGGAACAAAACAAAGTTATGGGTTATTTACCAGGACTTGGGAAGCAATAGTAAAAATCTTATTTCTTTTCATACATACCACTTTACTCTGCATAAACTGTTTAAGTTAGAAAAACATTTTGGCTGGAAAAACTATGGGCAGGATTGTAACCTATGCTTGCATGTTCACCTGAGACAGTGACCTAGAATAGTCAATGACTGTAAGAAGAAAAAAATCAGTAAGAGAGAAAAACAAAATACAACAACATCAACCTTAACAACAATGACAAAGTAATACCTGTACCAGAAACACAACCACAGGAACAGAATTTCAGCATGAGTAATTGTAGGATAAACCAAAATCATTTACATTCCGTTTTTATGGGTGAGTGCATGAAAGGTTTCCTGTGGACCAGTGATGCTCTGGGCTTTCTGAACCACTTGCTGTAATGCCCTGTGGTCGTTTGCAGAAGCATTTCCACACCAGCTTAAGTCCTCTGCTTCACAAGGCAAAACAGTGTGACATCATCCAGTTGGTTATCCATGGCTCTCAGGTTGTCATTTGTTACTGTGTCTCTCTAACTCTTGTGAATCCACATGTTTAAGACCTAGATTAAGATGTATTGGGTGGGATGGGCTGCCCCACTTTGCAAAGAGTAAAAAAGTCTGTAATAATCTAGTCTCAAAAGTGTCTGTAATTCTTTATCTGTTTAAGCTAACAACTAGGTTACATCTCAAAGGAAAACCAAACGCTGGTCTTCACAGTATTTTGGGATGTGATTTGGGTGCGTGTGCTATGGTGGAGGTCTGCACCAATGACACACGTCACATGGCTTTTACAGTCGCCCTGAGGAAGGCCCGCAAGACATTCTGCCAGGCCACATTAATGCATCCATACAGCAACTTTATCTTTTCAACGATATGTTTTATGTATTTGATCCATAATAGATATGTTGAAGGCACACGTGCACAGACGTCAAGACCGGCCAAGCCCAAAAACACCCCGGAAAACATGTTTTAGATAATGTAGGAAATAAATACTGCAAGAGATATCACCAAATGTTTTAATGCATAACAGTTATAAGTATTCCTTTGATAAACTATGCACCTGTGATTGAGTTAGCAGAGCTTCCTTCGTTTCTTATGTACCACTTTATCGTATATTGCAATGAGAAAGGTTACACGATGCCAAGTGTAATTTGGCCTTTATTAATTACTACACTTAGGAGAACGAGTTTTCAGGTAAGCTACAGTCAACGAGCTTCCAAAGCACTGCAAGTACATGGTTTGAACCTGACAACAATCTCCTGCATGTTTGCAAACACCATAACTCTAACAGAGTGAACAAACAGAAGGAATATATGCATTCTAGGCTAGTGGGGACAGACATTTAATCCGTTTGAAGGTATCTTACTAGCTCGGCAACTTGATTGCCACTAAAGAGGATTTATATTATGCCTAAAACATATGTTCATCAGATCGCTTTTCAGGTCCATACAAAGTTGGGCATTCCTCAATTGATTCAAAGCAATGTCTATATATATATATTTGTGTTTCCTCCAGATGTTTGTCCTAAATTATTTGGGATTGGCAATGCTACATAATGACTGGGTGTATAGAAATACAAGAAAGTCATCAAGAAAGAAGAAAGATGCCAAATCTACTGAGTGTGAATGCATGGACAATTAACTACCCTTCATAGAGTAATGAGCATTTTCCTGCTTTTGTACAAAGCTAATTTAAAAAAATATCCTTTAATAACATCAATGTTCACAACTTTTCCAGCAAAGCTTCATAACACAAACAACACAGGTAATGAGCTACATAGCAATATTCCAACATGGGGAATACATTGTACTACTGTCATGTCCTGGCTTGGGGCCCCTGGCCATATCTGTGCCTCGGGGCTCGCAGTCAGGGCATGACACATGGAGGTGCCTCTAGGCACCTCTATGCCACTGTTGTGTGCTCCTCAGTCAGAAACAGCTGTTGCCAGTTGCTTCTGATTGAGGAGCCTACTTAAGTTAGGTTTTAGCCACACTCGGTGTGGTTTATTGTTTGTGTTCATGCCAACGTTCACGGTCCTGTGAATACGCCACATGTTTTCCGTAAGTTTTCACAGTGTGTTTTATGTGTTGTTAGTTGGTCGTTTTGCTGTTAATCCAGCACCTTTAATTTCGTGTCTAGTTCGTGTTTTGTCTTGTGTAAAATAAATTCCCATTTTCTTTAATTATGTCCGCATTTGGTTCTGCCACACACCTAGGCCGTGATAACTACATTATTGATTAAAGGGAATCAATATACAATTTTGGAGTTGGTATAAAGGGCACTGTGTATAATCCTGCATTTATTATTTACAAATTTGAATTAAAACAATTACAAGAATTGTTCCCCTTTTGTTCCATTAACAAACCAGACCGGAATATTATTAGCTAGTGCTGCATCATATAGGGGGAGAAGTATAGAACTGCTTGTATGCAAAGCAAGTATGAGCACTACATGTATGTGGACTACGTTCACTCGGCATAGCCAGAAGAGGACTGATCAGAGCCTGGTTCCTCTCTAGGTTACTTCCTAAACGTTGGCCCCTTGAGGGAGTTTTTCCTAGCCACTGTGCTTTAACACTTTTGTCACAGCAAAAATATTTAATATGGCTCCTGTAAGCTTTAAAGCAAGGACTAGTGGCAGCCTCTAGCCACATTAAAGCACTATAAACAACTCTCCAAAATAAATCTGAAAAGCTGTTTTACTCACAGATTAGCACTTACATCCTAATTAGCCAATGAGACCCCCTTACTGCAGATATTAGAAGCCCCATGATTATTACGTCAACCAGGAGCACTGAAGTATTATTTGAAAAGGTACGGTCACCAGTCCGCCAGTTGGATATAGAGGCTGTAGACACATAGCAATCTGCATAACCAGGAAACAAAAATGGACAACACTTTCGATCCAACACTTATATAAAGAGACATGCAATAAAACCTAAGTCCTAACCTTCAATTGAAGGCAGACACACAAGCGACATCATTAAATTACTGCAAGGAGACAATATGAACCATCCTGTCACTGTTAATGATATATTCTTTAAATCAAGAAGTTGACATGCAGACAATGCCTGACTTGGATACAATGGATGTGGGTTCAATGCGAACAGCTATGGAGGAAGGCACCTGTCAGTCTGGCATCAAGGGACAGCTGTGCCTGCAAGTGTTCTGGTAGCACTGATTCATAATGAATAATAAAAAGCTTTCACTACTTTTTCCTTTCTGGGTTTCCTGGAGCCTAATAAGTCTTTTTTTAGCAATTGCAACCAGGGTACAATAAAGACTATTAAGAATTATTTGTTTTATGTACATCAGACATATCTGAGAAATTAATGGTTGAGATTACGGCTTGTGGATTAGAGTGCTTCTACTTTTGTATTTAAATTTGTATGAGGTGTTCCATTTGTGATTAATTAAATACTGAGTGTTGGCTCAGGCAAAGCAAAAGTCAAGCCTTTTCTTTATAAACGTAATATTTTACCTGCATAATCCTTAGCTGCTACATCAATGGTTTAACTTCTTAGTTTTTACCCATTGATTCATAACTAAGAACATAACTTCTAAATGTGTCCCAAGCTTTGATTAACTGTCATATTTGAACCAAACTTGAGGTTGATTTCCCCTAATGTTTGTCAAATCTAAAAACCCCATAGTCGAAAAAAAATGATATATAGATATATTTTAAAATGTACCAATAATTTTCCATTTGAATTTGACTGTGGTTGCTTATGTCAAGGCCCTCAGATTTTTCCCATGCCAGTTTGGAGTATGTTTAGATATTGCTTCAATATGATTCGCTAACATTTATTCTCTGATGAATCTTAATTGGTGGAACCAGAACACATTACAGATTAGCACAGCTCTGAGTGACTTCCCTGCTGAGCCCACTTACAAGTTGACTTTAAAAAGATCTGAGAAAACTGCCTTCAAAAGTATCGTCAATTTCCCCCACGCTTCCTTTCAGACATGTGCATAGAGGCTTTTCTTTAAAGGATAATATTTTTCCAGAAATGATACACATTAGATATTTATGTACTGTATCTTTTGGGGAAGTAATTAATCTTTTAAAGATATAAAGGAGTGATAAGGAATATTCAATCTTTTCAAATAAACTGGTGCTTTGTTAAAACTTTCTCTCGAGGCAATAGTCCAGACAACACAATCTACCCCAAAGATGTCTGCTTGAATATCAATTAGGTCAGTCTTCGCAAAAGGAATTCAAGTGTTTATAAACACCTGAAACCGCTTTCTTTCAGATTATTTCCTGTTAGCATACCTAATTATTTTTGATTTCTTTATGAATTATAAGACATTCATTCAAATAAACATGGATTAAACATAAGAGATATCTGGATTAAAAACAAGTTGAGTAATGCTTGAGTTTGCTTTTCTAAATCTTTAGACCTATTAAATGTAAACGTGATTGATAGGCTGAAAGGGGTTGTTGGTAGCCATAGCCACAGGGAGAAGGGGAGAGATATTGTCAGGGGACTGAGGCACCCTGTTACCTGTTGCATGTGGGAGGTCCGTTTGTCAGTCAGCGCCACACACAATCAACCAATGTCAACACACCCTGATCTTCCTTCAGCCATGTTGGTAGCACGTACATTTGCAGTGTCAGTGTGCCCCTTAAAAATACTACCAACAGATCTTCTATTAATTAATAATAATTACACAATTTGCCAGGGCCTCAAATGCCGGGCAAGTTTATTAATTCCTTAAACATCTATCTAATGAAGCAAATGGAACAAGACTTCTCCCTGTGTCTTCTATGAGCATAACGGCTCTGTTACAACATTGACTCGGTTTTCATTTTCAATAATAATCAAATGCTTGTTGAAGGTTGTCGAAAAGCTCACTTGTTTTAAACCACACAATCTAAAAGAAATGGTGTATTTTGAAAAAGCTGTGAAAGCTTAAATCATTTTTATTCTTAAATAAAACAAAACCCACCTTCAGTTTTAATGAACTCAATTGCGTTTCCAAAACGACTTAATAATGTATGTTTCTCTGATCATCTCCATCCATTATAAATGCCAACCATACTTAATTATTTAGACAGTCTTGCCATTTGATTCAATTGGTTCCATTGGCCACTGTCAGAGTGATCTCACAGACCCATGTGCAAGCAGACACACATTAGTCTTTGATTTTGTACAGTAACATACTGAGGACCATGCATTATTGTCAGTAAGGCAGCATACAACTACATTGTGCAAAGATTTCTAATCCACCTACTGTCTGCGTTATACCAACAAACCCTTGTAGCACAACGTTAAATTTTGTGCTTGTATTGAGCACTGTGAAGTCCTCTATTCCAGTAAATATGAAAATGTCCTTCTAACATTGCCTAACATTAACATATCCAAACAATGCGCTCTACCTTGAGGAAATGTGTTTGCAGGACAAATAATTTGTAATTGAAGCAAAGATTTACTTAGCTCTGTCTTATTGGTAACTAAAACGCAAATGTTTAAATATGTTTACTTTATTGTAAAACAGAAGTGGAATTTACAATAATGATTCAAACTATATCTACAAGCGTATCTCTCCTGGAAATATTACATTTAAAATAACAACTGCAAGTATCAGATATTAAACTGATGTTGACAACGTTGTAAAATGCAGTAACAGTGCCCCCATTAGTTCAGTACAGGAATTTGCTCAAACATTGAACACAGGTTAATGCAAAGCGGCTGTATAGCATAATCCAAAACGAACACTCTTGTCTGTAAAATGTTTTACTGGTATCAACAACAATAGCTTACTAGTTCATATACCATTTATATACATTTATATAGCAACACGCTTTGTAACCTTCACAAAGTTCAAGCATTCTCTATTCAGGTTGAAAACACAAAATTTACATTTAACAACATTGAAAAACTAAAGTGTCAGGGACTAAACCCTTTTCATTATTACACATTTCATTTACAGTAAAAATGTATTCAAATAGTTCCAACGACTGAACTGTGCCTGGGCAGAGACAACGCTAACACTCGTGTGATAGTGTGATACTGAATGTTTTTGGGTCGGTCAAATACTGCTAATCCTGTTGGGAACAATAACTGCTGTTGGCGTCAACATTAGAAGAGTTCAATACACTCTTTCAGGTGTGGAGACCTGACACACGGAACATTGTCTAAACAAATTCAAAATGTATTATTGAGGAAATCTGACCACAACAGTCTTTACCAATGCTTCAATGTTTACCAGCATTGGGATTTGTTTCACACATACAGTCATGTGAAAAAATTAGGACACCCCATGAAATATCATAAACATTTTTAAGAAATATGGACATATGAATATTTGATCTACTTTCAAACAATATCTATAGATAAAGATGATGTAATTGAACCAAAAACAATGACATATCATTTATTTAACAAAATATTTACAAAGATGCCATTTCCTACTGAGGGAAAAGGTAGCACACCCTAAGCCCTAATAACTGGTATTGCCCATTTTGGCAGAAATAACCTCAAAAGACCTTTCCTATAACTGTCTACCAGTCTCTGACATTGACTGGAGGAAAGTTTTTCCCACTCCTCCATGCAAAACATTATCAGCTGTGTTGTTTGAGGGGTTTCTCATTTCATTAAGATCTGGGCTTTGACTTGGCCATTCCAGAACTCTCCATGTCTTTTTTTTGCCATGTGCTTATTGAAGGTAAGAACGAATGTGTTTGGAAAACCGTAACAGCGAGGAGACTTGAGGGGAAACCTGTCATTCAAGTAACCAGAGATTATTAAGTATACCAAAGAATATTAATTTCCCTCTGCTACTATCACCAGCTGCAAATGCTCAACATTAATTTAGGATACAGGATACTCAAAGTGCTTCTGGTAGTTTATCAGTTTCTCACAGCATGTAGAGTAATTGAACTGCTTGTGCTCAGGCCATGCCATGCCACAAAATATCAATGGGATTTGATTTGGACTTTCAGTAGGCCATTCTGAATATGTCAACCATTCTGATGTAGACTTGCTTGTGTATTTTAGCTCATTGTCTTGGTTGCATGAACTAAGTTCAATTTCACAGCAGGATGGCTTGACATTCTCTGATACAAAGCATAATTCATGTCTCTTTCAGAGCAGCTAAGGAACAGTTAGGTGCTTTTTGGTAAACCTGAGACCATTCATGTTCTTCTTTGTAAGCAGTGGTTTCCACCTTCGTGCACCATCACAAATCACATGTTTGTCCAGTTACTTTCCGATGATGGCGTGAAGATCACTTACAATACCATAGCTGAAGCAACCAATTTTATGCCGCTCTTTAAGAGATTTTGGCAGAGAGATCATAGGAAAAGTCACTATTGTACCAACCCTTCAAACTTGTTCTAACTAGAATTCCACATGGGTATGGACTTCCATAGGTCTTGTGGGTCTCCAAGGATTCTATCGAAAACAGAAGGGAAAATAGAGTCTTGGGACAATGGTCCACAGGAAAGTTCAGTGCAGGATTAATAAAAGATTTACTAGTAATTAAGTTTTCACATTTTATATATACAGTGCATCCAGAAAATATTTCCAGCGCTTCACTGTTTCCACATGTTGTCTTGTTACAGCCGTATTCCAAACTACATTAAATACTTTTTTTCCCGCAGAATTCTACACACAATACCCCATAATGATAACGTAAAAAAGATTTTCTATTCAAATCTAATAAACATTTAAAAAATGTTTATATTACATGTACAGTGGAGGAAAACATTTCATCCCCTGCTGGTTTCGTACATTTGCCAACTGACAAAGAAATTATCAGTATATAATTTTAAACTTTTTTCACGTTATCATTATGGGGTATTGTGCGTAAACCTTTGAGGGAAAACATTTATTGAATCTAGAAAACTGGTTACAACAATGTTCGTGCCTGTTCTTGATTATGTTGACCTGCTTTACATGAATGCATCAGTCAATGGTCTCCACATGTTGAATACTGTGTATCATGGAGCTTTAAGGTTTGTGATAAACTGTGGGACTCGCACTCATCACTGTACACTGTATTTAAAAGGCAAGTAGCCTGCTATGTCAACCCTTAGTCACTGGTATGTTTTCATCAATAAGGCCATTCTAGGTAGACTCCCCTGGTATTTGTTTATCTGGCCCAAAAAAATGGCACCTATGGGTTACGGTCTCAGGACACTATAATTATGACTGCTCTAAAAGGTGTCTTGATGGCCTTTATGCTGTCTGCAATATCTGCTTGGAATAGCCTGCAGAAAAGGTTTAAACTCCAGGGCCTAGATACACTCATTGAATTTAAGGGCATTGTTAAGTCTATCGGAAACATGTTTTAATTCATAATAGGATTGTATTTTTTCCCTGCACTTTTGATGAAATGCACTAATGAGCTTTTCTGTATGTATTGTTTATGAAACTATGTTGTACTGCTGCCATTCTTGGCCAGGTCTCTTCTGTAAAAGAGATTTATAATCTCAATGGGACACACCTGTTTAAAAAACAATTTATGAACTATTGTTGCATTAGTTAGGTGTGTGTAGCTTTTCATGATAATTGAGAACTGCTAGCTTTTCAACCAAAATAAAATCTATTTAAAAAGGTGAAATCCTTTCCCACCCCATTGTCAAAATTGGGTTATGAGTAGGGAACTGCAGTGATATTGATCGTGAACTGGACAGGGAAATGTAGGGGTCAATAACTTGTGGGATCAGGACAGTTTGGGAAAAATATAGGCGAGTGGTTCAGTAGGCTAAAGCCTGTTCCAGATATGCAGTGCCAGCCCTAGCCTTTTAGGGGTCCTAAGCAAAATCTGGGGCCCCCCTTTCCCATAGTGGTTAAGTGCTCAGTGTGGGGGGGCCTAAGCGGCCGCTTATTTTGCATGTCCCTGCTGATATGCATCCAAAAATGTTTTCCAGAGTGTGTTTGTCTCTCAGATTCCCTTTAAATATTACCACAAACCACCAAATGTGACCAAATACAATATGTGCAATAATGCAGAAAATCAGCCGGGGCAAATACAACTAATAACTACACATGCACAATGCATATGAGGTAAAGCATTTTGAAAATTCCTATACAACATAAATGCAGTTATCTGATGAGATGATGGCAATCTCAAATAATGTAAACAAGCCTTTTCAAATCCCATGTGACGAAAGCACTAAAGTTCATAAACTCCAAACCACTTAGTGAATTGGCCTGATCTGAATTAATCCAGGTCAAGCTCCAAAGTCAAGGTCAGCAGAGCACAGATTCCAACAGGATTAAAAATAATTAACAATTTATGTCATAAATCAATCCATTAACAATAAAACCCAGGGACAATATTGAAATTATCTAGATAAAATAAATGTAGCGTCACCATAATCGGCAATTATACAAATGAATCCCTGTGTTGTTACTACAATACTACACTAACAACGTCCTGGTCTGGAAGACAAGTATGCAATGTATAAAATGGCCTATAGAGGACAGCAAAGAATGTTACCAGCAATCTCTGTAAATCTATTGTTTTGTTGGTCTTTCTGCTGAGACATTTATCACCATTTAATGTGGCTATAGCCCAGGATCACGAAGGGATATTGCACATAGAATAGTCCTACCTAATAATTTCCTATACATTCTGAATGAAAAACCTTGACAACTGAATTCTTCCAAACTGACTGACCACTGTTCTCAACCAACAGGGAGAAGTTACACTGTCACAAACAAAGATACAAAGTAAACAAACATATTTAACCATCATATGAGTCATTAGTGTTTTTCATAAAAAAACAAAGAACCCTCTGACTTTGATAATTACTGTTCTCTGCTTCTAATTAGTTGTTGCTTACTCATTTATTTCACGGCCCATATAAATATATGTCATTTACATCTTGGTTCTTTAAATTCATGGTACTGATTTAAAAAATAGACAGAACCACAGATTCACATTTTCATTCTGAGTTTTTAAGTGTTTGCTGGTATAACCTATAACATAGCCTACTTCTAGGAATTACCTCTTCCAGAATCAGGTTTGGACACTATGTTAATTTGCTTGTGTTTTGGGGACTCTTCTGAGGCAGTTTCTGCAATAAAATAAAATCATTGTACAATTCAAAGTACATAGTTCATTTGAGGCTCATCAATTCAAATAGTTAAGTGTGACATTACCGATTGCAAGAACAGGATTTCAGCGCTAAGGGCTTCCTTCAGGAGCTCTAGCTCTCCTTCTTTGTGTATTTCCAGCTCTTTTTTTAATCTAAAACACATAAAAAGCAAGTCTGTCATTACATACACCCACACTCAAGCTTACAGCTCAACCCATTGACAGCCTTTGCCCTACATATTATACTGTATTCAAATTTAGGTGAAAAGGTGTGTGTGGGGGGAATTGTTCATTATTTTTGGGGCAGGTGAAAATATTAAAGTTCTGGGATTCACAATAATTTGTACTAAGGAGCAACAGCACCAACGTCTTTCTGTCACCTGGAACCCTTCCTTGTCAATAAACTGGAGCAATTTTTCAAAGCAATGGCAAAGTCAAACCATCAGGGACAATATTATGTTACATAAAGACTATTAATATTGCAACAAGATAACAAAATAAAAAAACATTGGGTTTTGACTGTTTTAATTTTTTGTTAGATGTAGGATCAGTGTTAAATCCATGGGTTGACTGCCAGCATTTTGGAAAAAGAGATAGTGTGGACAACATTGTTACAATTTTTTTAAAGACGGCACTCCTTAAATTGACATGCATTCAATTTCAAACAATCGATAGGTGAGTAAAAACTCTATACGGCTAACGTTTCAAGAATGATTAATGAACACACTCAAGAGGAATTATTATAACCGTGAGTGGGCCTCAGCTTCCCCAAAAGCCCCATCTTCAGCACATCCTGTAGACTAATCAGGCTGTCAGTAATGAATGAGATTTGTGGGGACAGAAGAACAGAACACGCTTCCCCCACATGTGATTTAAGAGCAGGGGAAGCGAACACTTCCTCTTTGAGACATATTCTGCATCGATCTATCCTTTTCATTAAGCTCTTCACATGTGAATCGGAGGTAGTTATTTTTGTGAATCGGATAATACAGGCAATCGATCAAGGTCTTGATTAAACGGTTTGGGTTAATGCTTTATTATTTACACATCCTTGTCTGAAAGAGTGCGAGACGCAGGATGGTTGCAGGTTGAAGGTGCTTCCCAAACAGGACTATTATCAGGCCCAGACAGGATGACAATAAATGAGCAACTTTTTATGCCTTACAGAATAACAGCCTTGCTGATATCCTGGGTATGTCTGTAAAACATAGTCCTTCAGAATGACCTATTGTACATGCTTAGAAGCACATTTATGATCTGACTATATGTACATAAAGTAGTATTTGTACATAAAGTCTTGATTTTGTAGGAAAAGCACATTTTCTACTACACACTACTCGTGCAAATGCAAGTTATTTAGGCTTAAAACAAGGGACAGTCATCCTTAGTAATTGAGGAGTATATAACATGTATTTAGGTTATTATTGTGGATCTCAACTCCAGGCCTTCAGACCCAAAGCACTGCTCATTTTCATTCTATCAAACTAAACTGGTAGTGATTTAGACCTGGGTACTAGGTAAATGCAATTAACTACCAGAATAAAAAGCAGTACTTCAGGTCTCCAGGCTCCAGAGAATCCTTGATAGGAAACCCTCTTATCCAGAAGGAGTGCAAGCATTTAGAAATGTTTCTTGTTGTACAGCAGTACCGTAAACATGTACTGTCCGTAAGGTGCTTCTTGCTGACCATCAGACTCTCTGCTCTCAGTGACTTTGTTATTGCTTTAGCATCATTCAGTTTGCTCTCCAGGTCTGAAATGAACAAATATTAACATAAATGTATGCCATGTTGTTTTCTCCTTAAGCAAACGACCCTGAAGGCATGATTGAATTCAACAGCTTTTCAGATTGTTTTGTCTGATGATGGCCTTTAAACATCATACTACACCTGACAAGAAGGCGGGATGTTATCTGTACCTCTCGTAATATGTTCCAATCCTTGTAGCTCAAAATGGAGACTTTTCTTTTCATCTTGCATGGAGTTCACCCAAGTGTTCTCCCGTCCTATAGATTCCAACTCTATAACAGATGAAAAACAACAAAGTAGATAGAGACTCTAAATGAAAACTGTAGAATTCATGGTTCATTTTGAAGATTTGTCAACAAACCACTTTACATTAAGTAATTTGGTTACATGCATGCAAAACAATCTGAAAGCAAAAATCCATATTGATCTTTTAATAGGGCTAACCCAACTCATACAGTTTAAATAATGTGTGCCTAAACAAATACATGAGAATGTAAATTGAGACCTATATTTGTGCATGTAGTTACAAGTATGCAAACCCCTAGCACTGTTGTTTGGCTAGTGGTGTTTCAAAGACAAAGCCTTTTATTGTCAAATGCACCAAATAACACTGTTGTTCTGAGCAATTACATTTTTATGACGAGTCATCTACGCTGTGGCATAAGTAATAAGTAGTATTATAAGTAAAAACATGTATTCAATTATTAATTGGAAAGTTGGTCCACATTTTAACATGACAATGACCCAGAGCACACCGCCAACGAAACTTAACATTGGCTGAAAACCAAGGTTAATGTCCTTGAGTGGCCTATTCATGGCCCTGACCAAAATCCCATTGAGAATCTGTGAACTGACATGAAGAGTCCAGAAAATAAGCGATCACCATGCAATGTGACTAAGCTTCAACAGTTCTGAAAGGAACGGGCCAATATTGTAGTCTAGGTGTTTAAAGTTAGATATGTTTTCAAAGAGATGAATGGCTGTTATTCAAGCAAAAGGTAGTTCCACTAATAATAAACTCAGGGGTTGTTCAAGAATCCTTATAATTCACATTGTTTTAGTAAAAAATAAAAAGGTTAATCACACTTTACAATTGTGGGTTACTGTGTAAAAATGCATATTTGGCAAAAATATATATTTTCTAAATAATCTCACCTGGAAATGTTCAGGTGGGGTTATAACTTTTTATTACATGCAACCACGTTATCTTTGGGAATCTGATTTAATATGTCAGTTCCAACATGAAAACTGCATGTAAAACACTTGCTTACATTCAGTGTTTCTCAACTCATGCATAAGAAATGTTGTGCTGGTAATGACACATGGGCAGATCATATACACTGCTGGTACTTACATTAAGCTATACAGTGTCCTAACCTTTGAAAACACTGCCTTAAAATATTCATTTTTAAAAAGAAATGATCATGTGGTATTTACATGATTAATGCCTTACTCGGCCTACTGCCATAGTTCATTGATTCATTAGTGTGCATGAAAACCTTCTCTTGGAATCCTCTACCTTGATTTAAGGAGTTAACCTCCTCCTCCAGGTCAAGCATTTCAGATTCAGTTTGGCTCTCAAAAACGGACTCCTTGTTATTCAAAAGGCTAAAGTCTCTGTTGAAAGTCTTTATTTCTTCCATGAACTTCTCCTGTTCTTCTTTTAATGACTTTCTTTTTTTCTCCTTCAAACAAGTAAGCACAGCAAAAAATAATAATTAGGTTAATGTAGCTTTTATCTATTAAATAAAAATGTCATATATCAGATTTTTTATGATACTGTGCACTTAAATATCCCTGAAAGAAGACACTCACCAATTTTTCCTGGAGATCTTTCTGCTGTCTTGAAAGTTCCCCGGCCTGCTTTTCAATTTGTACTTGATGCTTTTTTATTAGGTCATACTGAAGCTTTGTCTCTGATAGATGCAGAGCCTGAAAGGATACACTTTTGATTTAATTTAAGATACTGAGTTTTTGGTTAGCCTATTTCTGTTCAAGGTTAATACTTGATTAAACATATCAAAACAAGCCTGAATCAAGGGAACAGACACATTATCACTTAATAGCAAATGTAAGGGGACCATGAATGGCATAGCACTGTTTGAATCTTGTATATAGATAAGTTTAGGGGTCCCGCAGAGAGTAGTGCAATTGGCAAGCTCTGAACACCTGATAGTTCAATCAGGAAAAAGGCTTTAGAATGCATTTCTTCTATTGTGTAAGGATTCCGGTGTGGACTTCCTGGTTGAGCGAATAGCGTGATAACAACCAGACGTCTTTGGATGTGCATCAGAAGACATATCTCAACATCAACTTTCCCAAGTCCTTTTAGGAGTCGCTTCAATAAAGCAGGCCTTTAATCACAAATTGTATGTAATGAAAATAAGGACAAAAAGCATGCTTGAAAGTAATTAGCATATTTACAATACAGGTACATAGCCTCAACCGCCGCCTCACAGTAGTATAAAACCAGCCAAGACAGCAGATCAAGGTAATTACATATCATCTCTGTTACTGCCTCTGGAACTCTGCATGAGCAGTTAATTACGATTATTGGAAAAGTAGCCTATTGTCTGAAAGGCAAGGAATTCCAGACATTTGTTTGCTAAACATGGTGAAAAGGTACAGATGGAACAGAAAAGGGTGCTTGAAAGTACAATTTCTATTTTAAGAACTAAGGATTATTAATATTAATCAAAAGCATTTCAGCTGTTTTATAATGATAGTGTGCTACAAAATGTGATACCATAATAACAAAAATAAAACATTTTATATTTGGCAGTAGCCTATAATTAAGATACTATTGCATCTAATCTCAATAAATGACCATTGTGATTTGACCCCTGTAATTGCCCTTCTTGTTATGGTTCTGTTTGACGTGTATAGGAAGAGCTTAACAATATTATGAAAGGATAATGAATCCATATTCTGCACATAATTCAGGCATGTTAAGAGTTTTTTTACAATAATGCTAATGTAATCCGACGGAAACTAAGAATTGATTTTGTACTGCTACTTGCAATTGATCCACTCAGTCTCTGATGAAGCTTTTCCACAGGATTAAGGGTTTTAATCATAAAACGAATAACCTCTTTAATGTGTGTGCCAAAATGTATCAATACTGCACTTCATCCGTCAACACACTTTAATCCATGTAGCTAGCTTGCTAGAAATGTGACTTTAGAACACTGTATTCCCTGTTCAGTGTCTGATCCTATCTCTATCACGTTAGCAATACTGTCACACACACACACACAACGGATTCACCTTTTCATCAAGTTCATTGGAAACACATTCCGATTTTTCTGTCAATGACTTGATCCTGTTATGGCATCTGGTAATAGCTACCTTGACTGAAGAACAACCAGAAAACAGAAAAGTAAACTTCATGACATACACAACAAGTAACAATATATGGCCCATACAATTCTCAACACACATCCAAAACTGAAAACAGAAATGCTATCCGTGAACCTAAGAGATATGGTGCATTTGGCTATAAAAAGCCAATTGCTTAAAATGTGATCAGGAACCCTGGATAATAAATAAATGATAAAGTCTACTTTATAAAGCCTGGTCAACCACTATGTAAAATCATTAAAGGTACATTTAAATGGGCTATATTTTATTTGTTCTAATTAACAGATTGTCTGCTACAGAATTACACTTATTCTTCAAAGTTGCTGGAACAAAAGAAAGTGAGCAAATATCAATGGGACAGAATGAAATGCTGCTGCAGTATGTGAAGCAGAGTTAGCGGTGTAGACCACTGAACCCCCCTTTAAGTGTAATCATTGACTGATCAGGATAAAATGACCATATTGGGGTTGACATCCTTACAGTCTGTTGTAAATATGTTACCTGAGCAAGAACTTGAATAAATGTCTGGTAAAACATTTAAGTGCACACATTGCTTCCACAAACCACGGTCTCAATCACTAAGAGTGGATTTGTTTTGATCACACTGATTACTTCATGAAAGAAAATGTTATTCTTATTTAACAGAGTATTCTCTAAAATAACATGCCCATCAGTATTAGGACGTGGACATTTCAAATGTACTTACCTGACCAAATTTAGAACAGAGATAGATAGATAAATATATTTGCTAAATCCAAGCTAGTGGAACACTCTTCCATTTTAATCAAACTAGCTAAGCAACAACCGTCAACCACACCAAGTCAATGTGTCCATAACTATTAGCTAGTTGGGCTACATCTAGATACGAATTGCCTGTCTGTGCTCACCCTCATGCAGTTGTTGTGTTTTTTCTGATATTTGCTTTTCATTTAGCAAAATCTGTTGATACAAAGAATCCAAACTCATTCTTTAGCCAACAAATGATCGATTTAAATTTTCAAACAATGTTTAATACTAACGTGAGACCAAGACTGAAGTAATACATTGACTGCGTGCAACGCTGTGTCCGTTCCCGCCGCAAAAGAAAAGATGCATGCGGGATTCCAGTTAGCGCGCAAGCGCAACTAGATGGACTTTCGAAGTTTAATTACGTGTACTGGTTGCTTCAGGCTTTGTGGCTTTGTGGGTGTCAACCAGACCCTTTTTACCACAGATAAATGACGAACATTCCACGGAATCACATATTTTTGGCTGAGTTGCTATGAATAAATGTATACATTTATATTAAAAGTGTTGATTAATAATACCGCTCCATAAATATTTGTTTTGCCACATACGACTTGCTGCCATTGACTTGTGGCTACATAAAGGCTGGGGAACAGGTGAGTGTTCATGATATGAATGGGTCTGAAATTAACAGAATTATGCATGCATATTATATTTTGCTCGTCAATACTTTCGTTGTTGGTTAGACTTCTACCGAGTATAGACTGTAGCCTACATTCTTCTTAAACCTGGTGAGAGACCTTTCACGTTCTAAGCACAGTCAATCAATACGTTTAATTCAGTGCCCTTTCCTCTATCACGATTTATCAAAGGCTTACTTCCTGCACTGCTGGAAAGAATGGTTTGGAGGCACTCCCATAAAGCACATTAGAGTGTTAACGCCGGCTCGTTCATATGACTATATCATTCTGACATTCATTTGAAAAATGAATAGTAGTCCAAATATTGATTGAGATGCACCGCGTTTCATTAATCCCAGATTAATACTGCTCACCTTCATGAGATAGCCAATATGAATTTCCTTTTTGAGATAATAGCAAGTGTCATAATTATAGTTTGTAGATGTAGACAATTAAGTAACGCTGTCGTTCCCCCTCTTTTAACATGCTTGTAATTGAGTCAAGGTAAAGTCAGGAGGCTCGAAGATAAAGCAGATTTTATTTAATCGGACGAAAAGTATAATGGAAAAGGTCCTAAAAAGACCATTACTTTTAATGCATTGCCACTTGTGACTACCCTATGCGATTTTACAAGGTAGACCACTACGGATGTAGAATTTATGCACAAACCTTTGAGTTACATTATTATGGAAAAGTATATTTAATTAACTTAATAGGTCTAATAAAATGTGTTAACATTACTCCTATATTTTTTGTATAAACCAATGCCATTAAGTTATTTGAATAGCCTTCAAATTAAGTCAGATTGTTTCATAATACATAGTGAACATGTCACGTCTAGGCCCATAGTGATTACATTAGTTATGACGGTAAGAATGCATATCGTGCCTTTTTTAACCAACAGAGGGCGATGTTCACCCATGCTCCGCATTATTAACTCAAAATAAACAGTCTGTTGAATGACTATACTCTGTTCTCCAATTATGGATATCTTCTATGCACTGAAGAGAGTCACAACAGGATATTTGCTGACATTTAATTATGTAGTAATTCATTATACTGTTTCAATAGTAACTTGCAGATTAAACCTACAACATTGTTCCAGATTTACATGCTTCTTGAATGTAGGCTTATGTATAGCCTAAACATCACTGCCTGGCTGAGCAAAGAATTAACTATTTCTCATCACATGGGAATTGTACACTTGAACCGCCATGCAAATGGTAATTATGAGTGGGATATTGTATTTAAATGTTATACGTTTTTATGAGCGTAGGCCTACGGTAGTAGGTTCAATTAAGACATTCTGATAACTTTGAAAGGGGAAAACACTTGTCAGTTGTCAATGTTACAATTCAAGACGACATGGCATATATAACATATCCCACTCTATCTTATGCTGGCAGAATATGCCTGATCAAAAAGTATTCAATGAGAAGTAATTAGAAACACGAATAGTTGTCTACGGAAGAATCACGGCGGGAGTTTGACAGTTCGGTGAAAAAGGATTTTCATTGTTAGGGCAGAGTCATCTCGACAGTGTATCCTCTATGTAGGTCATCTTTAACACAGGGTAGTCTCTACAAATTGGCATCAAAAGGGATAAAGGAATAGACAAAACAGCCTACAACTCGGAAAAATCCCTTTAATTGTTGACTAAAGTAGTATTGGGGACACGCAAGTTGAACCTATCTTAAACCTGACACCAGAATATTAATAATAATTATATTGTCAATGATTGTGGAGCCTACTCCGATTTGCTTAATCATGATTAAGGCACTAAGGCTGTTTATTAAATGTAATTTAGGGTATAGCATTTCAAATAAGATAGTGCCATATTTTCGGATACAAAAGGTAATATATGCACATAAATATTTTTCCTACGTCAGTTGTCTAATTTATTTATCTAGGCTACATGTTGACAATGTGGACTATGGCAGAACGAAAACTTGTCATCAAGTTACAAAGAATGTATCTACTTGTCATCACCGAAATAGGCAATGAAACGCGGAAGTTCCTTTGCCTTGCCGCTGCTGCTTGGTTGTGCACTATTGAGCTGTGGGCTACAGCATCGTCGCGCGCCCAGACGCACGCGGGCATCCTACTAGCTGGAGTTCGGAGAGCATTCGTCCGTTCGTTTGGTATTCTTGTGATTTCTCATCTTTTCTTTTGTATTGTTTTACGATGAAAGGAAATTAATCTGAGGTCCATGGTTTCGGTTCCCTTCTGCAAAATCGGAGTACATTTGGGTCGGATCGTTTTACGCATGAAGTCAGCTGGATGTCTACTGTATGTCGGACCTCATGCCCCCGATGTTTTTAATGGATTTCAATAGAGTGGAAATACCTTTGGAATAAATTACGATTTGTGTTTTGAAATTAGGTCTATACGTTATATTAATACATTTTAAACAAGACACATACGGATTGAAACGCAATGATCTTGGTCACTCTTTATGTCGTTCTGCCTCTTTTAGGTAAGTTTCTACAAAGCAAATGCTTATAACTATAAGGAATAATCACTGTAAAAGCATAGTTTATATGCTACATTTGTAAATAGATATTGATTAGCAATTGTAAGACATTTGAGAGAAACATAAACTCCAATGATCGAGATGGGACAGCTATGCGTGTCATGCAGACTAGTGAAAAGTCAACTACCAGCTCGTGTAGGGCAATCACTGAGTTCTGATTCAGAAATATTGATATAACTAAAGACATTGGCAATTTATTATACGACTCTCGTGCATATCTTATACATTGTCAATCTAGAGTAATTGGCAAACATTGGACCTGCCTACCTACAGTTTTTACGAGTGTTGTAGGCCAATTTATTAACCGAACTTGTACCCGGGTGATTTACATAATATTGCACACATTGACATACAATATGCAATGCTTTCATTGCACTGTCTGAACGAGTAGCCTGTGAGTTGTTAGTGTTGTTTTTGCCACTTCGTTGCTGGAGTTGCGGTATAAAATGCGCTCGTTAAACCGTTAAATGTTAATCCTATCTAAAGCTACTTTCACATGGTTTCATGTCGTAGTATTCTTTGTGACAAAATATCGTACATGCCTGCAATAATGTTCAACGCCAGAAACATTATTAATAATATTATGATTAGTATGTATTTTTTCCACACAGATGTTTTGTATGCCCAGGAGAATGTCCTTTCTGGTCCAAACCGGCTTGACTGTGTCAAGGCGAGTGATCAGTGTATGAAGGAGCAGGGATGCAGCACCAAGTATCGGACAATGAGACAGTGCGTTGCTGGGGGGAAGGAGAGAAACTTTAGCATGGTGGCCGGACGGGAGGACGAATGTCGGAGTGTCATGGACGCGCTCAAGCAGAGCCCGTTGTACAACTGCAGGTGTAAAAGGGGAATGAAGAAAGAAAAGAACTGTCTTCGCATCTATTGGGGAATCTACCAGACTTTGCAGGGTATGCACTTGGCTATCTTTACAGTGGGCTTCAACAAAGAAAGTACACAGTAACTGTCAAAAGTTGATGGTTAAGAGGGAATAAAAATCAAAACCGTATAAAATAGTATAGATAAGCTAAACAAGTAAATGTATTTACGGAGCTTGTTAACTGCTTAAGCAATTACGTTTCTGTGAGGAAAACAATATTATAGATGTTGTTAGATGTATCAACTTCTGACCCAGAAGTAACTGAGTAATACCTTTAAAACATATATTGGAAGGCAGCTTTTTGTCACACCTCATCTTTTTGCCACCCTGCTTCATGGCTATGGGGCGGGGTTCTTAGTTGCGTAACTGACCACAATACAACTGACCGATATAGCTAATGAACACTAGTTTGTTGTATAGTTGATGCATCATGAACATTAACTAACCTAGATACACATCTCTACATATGAAGACAAGCAATGGTACAAAAACAATTCTGAAGATATCCAATATGTATTATCTAATACAACTAATGTTGTAATTTAACATTCTTTTCAGGAAACGATTTCTTGGAGGACTCTCCTTATGAGACTATGAATAGTCGGCTGTCTGACATTTTCCGACTAGCACCCATAATTTCAGGTAAGGACATGGACATTTTATAAAATAATTAACGATGGTGCATTGCAAAGTTCATGGATGGACAATTGGCTTCTTTGTGAAAGTACATTTCTGGCTGTGCATGTTCTTAGTACAATTGTCTTTCTAATGTTTTACAGCCCTCACACTTTTCCTCTTTTGCCCAATGAAATGCATGCACATTGTAAGTACACTTGCATGGGGAGCTATAGTTCTGAGCTCAACTCAGTGTGGTAGTGTGGTGTTGGAAAAATGGGGGCAAAAATCAGGTTGGAGCCTAGTTTATTGGTCTGTGTAAAGATTGTACTTATCTGTCCACAACTTGATGTAAAATATCATGGTAATATTAAATTCATCATGAAGACGAGATTGGGGCTTCTCAGAATCCCATCGCAAGGATCAGTAGAGTTCAGGAGCCACCTCTAGATGGCAATCTTTTCCCTTATTCATGATTGCATGCTGAATCTATGGGTGGTATAGTGGGACGCTAGTGGCCTTTCTGACTTTACATTTGTCTCTGTTGTGAGAAACTCCTCCCCTCTGCATATTGAACTGTTGCAGAGATCGCGCGTTATTTAGATTTGCAATGGGATGGTGTACACTAAGTAAAAGTATTGATCACACCTGTAAAATAAATTACTTTATTATGTCACTTGTGGACATACATTGTCTTGTAATATAATAGACCAACATTTCTCAGTAAAAGTGTAGTCAATAGTTATTCTTTATTAGATTTAGTGATAATCTCTTAAAATCAATGGTCAACTCATAAAAACACATAAAAGCAGACTTTTTACAGCTTCATTTGCACACATTAACCCTCAATATCCAAGTGAAAAAATAAGAAAAACTCACTGTAGTGACTTTGTTTAGGTCAGAATAAAAGCAATAGTTCATAGAGGACACCGCTCTGGACAAAAAGGAACTTTCAAAAGATCTACAAATACAACCTTCCACCAACAGAACATGATGCCTATAGTTAAGCATGACAGTGGAAAATCCTGTTGTTGGGGTGTTTCTCTTCAGCAGGGACTGGAGCACTTGTCAGGATAGAAGGGAACATTGACAGGACAAAATGCAGACATATTCTTGAGGAGAAAGTTGACAATGAAGATGGTCCACGTTTGAACATGACAACGACCCAAAGCACACCACCACAGTCACTATACAGTGGCTGAAGAAGTCATCAGGGCCTAGTCAGAGCCCCAACCTAAATCCCAAGGAAGAATTGGCAAGTATAGAACAGTCTAGGTGTGCAAAGTTAGTAGAGATGTATTCGAAGAGACTTATGGCTGTAACTCAAGCAAAATATGTATTTCTGCTTGCATATTGTGATTGGGTTATTGTGTGTAAATAAAGCTTGTAGAATTCAGATTTTATCTGTTTGGATTTCAAGCAACAAAAGTGAACATTTTGAAACGGGGTGTGACTTTCTATACCTACTGTACAAACTACAGCAAGTTGAAGAATCCTTGATTAAACAAAGAGAGACGCACACAACCTTTCCTGAACAGTGCCACTAATATCAGAAAAGTGGCACTGACAGACTAGCTGCCATGGATTGCAGTCAGATTGCAGCCAAACATCACAGTCAAATGTGCATCTTTGAAACATTGCTGGATCAGATAAAGGCTTCTGAAGGTTATTCTCTTAGCGACAAGTCCCACAGATCATCCATGCTTTCTCATCATAGGCAATGTATGGGCGAGGCAGGGTGTGAGGGAGGCAAAATGGGTGAGAAGGGTAACGGGGCAAGTTCCCTCTCCCTCACCCTTATTACATGGCTGAGAGGCCAGCTTACTGATTCATAGTGGGGAACAAATCAATCAATCAATCAAATTTATTTATACAGCCCTTTTTACAACAGCAGTTGTCACAAAGTGCTTTTACAAAAACACCCAGCCTAAAACCCCAGTGAGCACGCAACAACAGGATTGAAGCACGGTGGCTAGGAAAAACTCCCTACGGGGCCGGAGTGTAGGAAGAAACCTAGAGAGGCACCAGGCTCAAAGGGGTGG
>JACXGK010002153.1:39513-58426 GCA_016801125.1 Novumbra hubbsi | reverse complement strand
CGTTCAGGTATGGGTTGTGTGTTACCTGAGGTGGGCGTTCAGGTATGGGTTCGTTGCGGAGGGCTTGCAAGGCTTTCATGGCAGCGTTGTGTCTGGCTGCCTGGCGAGTCCGGCCCTCTCCAATGAACTCATTGGTGCCCACTGACAGCTGCACGTAGAAGATCTTGGGCACTGGGTAATGATACCTGCATGAGGACGTAGAGGAAGACCGTCCGTCATGTTCCCGAAACATTCCACCCTTTACATTACAACGTTAACTATTTGCAGAGCAACAAAAAACGTAAAATGTCTGTGTCCTTTTTGAATAGCTATCCTTTATATTTAATGTACTTTTTTTTTTTATCTCCTTCTCCAATTGCTTTGGCACTGTCAACATGCCCTCACAGAAATACAAAGGGAGATGGAGGAAAAATAAACTAACATAACATTCAAAAACACGCTTTAAAATGTCACAATGATAAATAAATAACCAGATGGCAGAATATGGTGGCAGACTGTCAAGTGGGGCCGATAGAGACCTTTAGAGACCTGCGGACAACATTGACTTTTCCAGGCCTTCATCAAAATGCGTCTGCTAAACTGATACCAAGCTTGCTCAGCAGCCCGGTATTAAAGGAATGTCAGTAAGACGTCTGCTCCTAGGAACGAGAAACACATCATCACAATGACTCTAAGAAACACATTATCATTATCACGATGACTCTAAGAAACACATTATCATTATCACGATGACTCTAAGAAACACATTCCGCTTTGCTCATCTGGCGGACGCTTTTATCCAGAGCAGTGAACTGTCAGTGCATTCAACTTCAAATCGCTGGCTTGGACAACAACGCAACTGTGCATTTCACTCAGTGAAGTAGTGATCAGCCACATCTAGATTATTCTAGAAGGTAAGTGTAACAAGGTTATCGTAACATTCATACTCTGTGCCAGGACAGTAAAGATCTTTGCCTGGGCTGTGGGGATGACACAGCCAAGAGCCTGGATAGGGATGTGTGATTTAATCACTGGATCGGAGGAAGGGGCTTTAGTTCCCCTTACTGCTCCTTTGGGGTAATCATCATGGTGTAGTGGTGGATGTGAAATCGGTTCTTCTTCATCCCGATCTTCCTGACCGTGCACCTCCTCTCTTCCCGACCGTGCACCTCCTCTCCTTCTGACCATGCACCCCCTCTCTTCCCGACCGTGCACCCCCTCTCTTCCCGACCGTGCACCTCCTCTCCTTCCGACCAGGCACCTCCTCTCTTCCCGACCATGCACCTCCTCTTTTCCCAACAATGCACCTCCGCTCTTCCCGACAATGCACCTCCTCTCTTCCCAACAATGCACCTCCTCTCCTTCCGACCAGGCACCTCCTCTCCTTCCGACCAGGCACCTCCTCTCTTCCCGACCAGGCACCTCCTCTCTTCCCGACCATGCACCTCCTCCCTTCCCGACCATGCACCTCCTCCCTTCCCGAGCATGCACCTCCTCCCTTCCCGAGCATGCACCTCCTCCCTTCCCGACCATGCACCTCAACACTCATGTCAGTGAGTATTGAGAGAAAAAGAAAGAAAAACCAACAAGGAAGAAATCTGCCAGTGCTCCTCCCATATCTCAGACTGTCCAATAAAACCAATGATTAAGATTGGCCAAAGAACCCTGACCCTGACCCTAACCCTGACCCTGACCCTGACCCAAACCAGGGACAGAAGATCGGGGGAGAAAAAGCCAGCATCTCGGAGACACCTTTTCACATGTGGATATTGAGAAGGTGTTTTGCAGGTACCATTTAATGAAGCTGACAGTTGAGGACCTGCAAGCAGGGCCGTAACGAACATGGGGAAAGGTGGGTATGATCCACGGGGCCCACGACTTGGTTTAGAGCATCTGGAAACGGCTAACACACTGGGACCGCCTGAGGGACCAGGGGCCACTGGTTAAGAGAGCTGGGGTGCTGGAGGACACGACAGATAGCGTTACATGGACGGATAATGAAAGGCAGAACAGGAAAGTATTCCTGCCCAATAAAATCATTTCACAATAGCGATGCCAAGATGACTGTGGGCGGCGGGTTGGTGAGACGCACAACATAAATCACACACACACACACACACACACAGACACAGACACGCCCACCCACCATTGGCCAGTCAGCAAGAAGCTAAATATAAAAAGACCAAAGGTCTGGTCGCAATCAGACAACCAGATACACAAACAGTCTGGTGCCAATCAAAATATCCAAACACAATCTGGTCCCAATAACAGCAGTATGTCGACTACATTTGAAGATGAAGATGGATGATTAAATGCTATTAAAGCCAGGTTTTTTACTAGTATTTACATTCAGACATTAATGACTTTTATAAACTGTCAAAACTTCCCCTCCAATACCCTTGTCATTCAGCGTCTTCTTACAGTGGTATCATTCCCTGGTTGGTCTTCTTACAGTGTTATCATTCCCTGGTTGGTCTTCTTACAGTGGGTTCATTCCCTGGTTGGTCTCTTTACAGTGGTATCATTCCCTGGTTGGTCTCTTTACAGTGTTATCATTCCCTGGTTGGTCTTCTTACAGTCGGTTCATTCCCTGGTTGGTCTTCTTACAGTGGTATCATTCCCTGGTTGGTCTCCTTGCAGTGGTATCATTCCCTGGTTGGTCTTCTTACAGTGGTATCATTCCCTGGTTGGTCTTCTTACAGTGGGTTCATTCCCTGGTTGGTCTTCTTACAGTGGTATCATTCCCTGGTTGGTCTTCTTACAGTGGGTTCATTCCCTGGTTGGTCTTCTTACAGTGGGTTCATTCCCTGGTTTGTCTTCTTACAGTGGTATCATTCCCTGGTTGGTCTTCTTGCAGTGGTATCATTCCCTGGTTGGTCCATGTTTTTTTGCAGCACAAGAAGGTATATTTTTCTTCCTTTTTGCAATAGACATGTACATTACAAAGAAATTATTGTAATCTGTTTATTGCAACCACATTTCTTTTCCAGATCAGGCCAACATCATCCCCCCTCCCAAATCGGATGAAAGAAATGTATGGCAACAGCCCTCCCCGACTACAGCCCCCCCGGCTACAACCCCCCAACTACAGCCCCCCCGGCTACAACCCCACAACTACAGCCCCTACACACACAGGTTCCAATGGCCAAAACGTCAAGCCAGAGTTTTAGCGACACCCTATCAGTCAAGCATTCCACTTACAGCATGGATGACGGGCAACCTGGTCACGCAGACCAAACAGTGCAGCCCGCCCGGGTAATGACCAGGAAACACACGGCCATGTGTCCTGTACACCGCCAGCTGGGACGGGAAGCCCCCTCTCCCCCGAAGAGGCCCATGTCAATAGTAGTGCACTGCATGTAGGGAATAGAGAGACACTGGGGACGTCTAAACACAGGCCGTTGGTTGGAATTCCATCTGGGCGAGATACCATCAGGGTCTTCAGAACCCTAACCCTCTCTCTGCACGATGTACCTGCTGACACAGCTAGAACAAAACCCCCGGATTCAAAATATTTCATTAAATGTGTTTAAAGTTGAAAAGTGTTCTGCCTTTCAGACTGTTTGTTATGGTTTCAATTCCAAACACAAGATCTGAACCGTGCCTCTAACCCACACACCCCCACCAGCATAAGACGCTGTAGCGTCCCAAACGTTGCCCTCCTCTAACCCACACACCCCCACCAGCATAAGACGCTGTAGCGTCCAAAACGCTGACCTCCTCTAACCCACACACCCCCACCAGCATAAGACGCTGTAGCGTCCCAAACGTTGCCCTCCTCTAACCCACACCCCCACCAGCATGTTAGTCAGAGCTGACTTCAGTGCCCTCCCCCTCTTTCTGGACTCACCCAGCGCCAAGTGTGTGTGTCAAATGATGAGCCAGCTCAACGCAACCCTCCACCCATGGCTCTGTAGTAATGAGTCACACTGGCACTGTACCTCAAACACACACACACAGACACATAAATACACACACGCACACAGCTTTGAAGAATCAAACCCACATCCTGGGACACACGAAGACCAGAACGACACCACCTGTAAGCAATCTGTCAAATCCCAGCAGACAATCTACAGTAACGCGTGTTCATCCCGAGTCAGATCTGGTTTCAAGCCACAGCAGCTCCAACAGCGTTTACGACCACCGAGTCTGTCTGAGCGAGCGGTTCACCAGCGGGCAAAGATCGACGCCCCTGGGCATCAGAGAGCCAAAGCTGTATGTTCCTGGAGGCCCGGAGTTGAGAAAGTAATGACCAAAGGCACACAACGGCCGTCCGATCAGTCTGTTGCATTAACCTCCATTATGTTACGAAAACTGTGCTGGACAGTTGTGTCTGTGCATCACATGACCACAATTGTACAATTGTTCAAAGTGTAACAAACTGAGGGTAAAAGCAGAGACCAAAAAACATCCCAAAACAAATTAAACAGTCCAGCCTACCCACAGCGAGCTGGGGAGCTTCCCAACCTGGATCCTGCAGCCCTCATTAATGAGATCAGAGTCCCAAATGACACCCTATTCCCTTTACAGACATCAACCTTCGACCAGGGCCAGTAGATTTCAGGTGAAAAGCAGTGAACTATGAACAGAATATGGTGCAATTTGTTATACGAGGTTTATAAGGTAGAGCTTTATTGTTTTCATTAAGCCAGCAACCTGCTTTGTTTAGAATTGGCTTTTTTAATCATTACAAATGGCATTTATTGGCAACCATTAAATGTGGTAGAGATTAACTGGGAACCGATAAGACGTATACAAGCTCTTTCCGGTTTGGGTTGTTTAGCTGAACAGAATCCCTGGATATTGAAGTCCAAAGCCCTTCTGGCAGCATTCATGAAGGCCGAACAAAAACAAAAGACTTTATAAGGTTGTGGCTCTTAACCGCTTGGTCCCTTCATAATCAACCAGACTGTGTTTCCCAGCATCCTCGCAGGTGGAAACGTAGACAAGTTGTTTCCCGGCATTGTGAGGGCTTGATAAGGGCGTGTGGGGAGGTGGGTTTTTCACTGAAAAGAACAGCAGGCTGGATGTCGGTACCTACAACTAAAGTCAAAGATGATTGCTCCGCGGATGATGGATTATGTTCTAGGGGAGATGTACAACAGAACTTCCCCGTAAAACTATCCAAACCCCTTACCTGTACCTTTGTCAATTGTCCCCTGTATTGTTCCAGCAATAGAAACACCTGCTATATTGCCACCGGAGATGAAGGCTGATGTGGGCTTTATACTATTTGTTATTATCATGAAGCGAAACCTCTCTGAGTGGTTGACGGACGTTTCGTGGCGCAGGGAAGTTTTGACCAAGACCCAACAATAACTTGTGAAATTTAGTCAAAGAAATTATTCCGATTATAAAAACAGACTTCTTTAGCAAATTTATGGCTCAGCAAATTCACAAAGACCCTACATTAAGAAAGAATTATATGTATTCTGAGTGTCTATTACCCATAGTAAAATAGGTGCTTCTGGCAAAATAAGTGCACTACATAGTGTTTAGGATTAAATATGGGATACAAGCTTTGCAGTAAAAGCCTGCAAGTCCAATTTCCTTCCCCAAAACAAACCCTGGCTGGAACCCAACAACTTCCCAGCTGTGTCAGAAAGGGAGAGGGGAGTCCCGTGCTTAGGTTGCCTCCCAAATGGCACCTTATTCCCTTGCCTGTATAAGGAAATGCCAAGTAGTGCACTATATAGGCTGAGAGTTGGCGTTTTGGACACAGACAGCCTGGGAGGATTTACTGTAAAAGCAAAACCATTCCAAGGACATTGAAAAGCCTTCTCTGAATTCAGATAAGCAGAGAACTAAGGGGTATTCCTTCAGCATCTTCCTGGTAAAGAGCGTTATCTGGTTTCTACGGACTCAGTCCTAACAGAGGACAGTAACACAGGGGGGGGTGTGTCTGTGTGCGTGGGTCTGGGTGTGTCAGGGAAGGGTGCATGTGAGACATGGATCATAGCAAAACTCTCCCTCAGGGGCCGACTAGCAAATGGAGACATTGATGAAGATGATATCTACAAGGATGACTACAAATAGGTTTTTATCAGCTCACATCTCGTTCTACACTGACCCGTTGTTATAGCAAAGGGGCGGGGAGTCTAAGAGATTACCCAATTCCATTTATTCCAAATCTAAGGAAAAGGGATGCACAAAAAAGAAAATTCATGGCAGATACCGAAAGCCAATATTCCAAGTCACATCCCTTTACACCATAATACGCGAAACGTTCAAGCAACAAGTAACGTAAAATATTGCTGCTGAATTTACAAAAACAACGACCACATTTCCAGCTGCGTTTGACAGGTCACCGTGGTAGCGGAGACAACCGCACTCACACACGCAGGTCTGCCAGCACCTGCTTGCCGACGGAAATAATACCATTTCAGAAATGCTAATAAATGACATGCTAGTTAACATTTGTATGTCACTTATAATCACAACATTGACAACTTGATCCAATAATTACTCGTTGCAAGAAGAAGTACATTTCAAAACTGCTGTTGGCTATGCCTATAACACAGGGTTCTACGCTACATAGGCCTACTGCCGGCAACACTGTACTGCCGGGAACACTGTACTGCCGGGAACACTGTACTGCCGGGAACACTGTACTGCCGGGAACACTGTACTGCCGGGAACACTGTACTGCCGGCACACTGTACTGCCGGCACACTGTACTGCCGGGAACACTGTACTGCCGGGAACACTGTACTGCCGGGAACACTGTACTGCCGGCACACTGTACTGCCGGGAACACTGTACTGCCGGCACACTGTACTGCCGGGAACACTGTACTGCCGGGAACACTGTACTGCCGGGAACACTGTACTGCCGGGAACACTGTACTGCCGGCACACTGTACTGCCGGGAACACTGTACTGCCGGGAAGACTGTACTGCCGGCACACTGTACTGCCGGGAACACTGTACTGCCGGGAACACTGTACTGCCGGAACACACACTGCACACTGTAATGTATGTTAGAAATATTAGAATGATGTAATGCTGTAACTGTATAGCTAGTACAGTATCCCCCATCTAGTTCCCAGTGATCTGACAACACAACAAGACCGTGACTGCAGTGATGCAAACGTGATGTTCACTCCATTTTTCCATAAATGGACAAGAAAAGTTTCTGAAGTAGCTGTCACTAGTGTTACTGACAAAAAACAGCTAGACACCCAGTCTATAACGCCTCCCACAACACAGTCTCATCGTATGGTATGATGAAACACTAAGTCTCTCTCTTTGTGTATTACCCAGCATGTTTATGGTTGTGGCCCATGTAGACCAGGACAAACTACCTCAAAAGACAAGAGCCTATATAGCACCTAATCCCCATTTAGTGCACTACAACAGAACAAAGCCCTTAGATGGTCAGAGTCAAAGCAGGGCCTTGTCCCCAACCACCCCGGCTCTGTCCCAAAGCTCTAACAAGCACCTGGTCAAAGGAAGCAGACTAAACAGGATGCAGTTTAGGATGCAGAATAAGTGTCTCTGTTGTTTAGCGAATCCCTGTTCCATTCCTGCCCATCCACCCCCAGTCCTGGCTTCATAAGCGGACACACATACGTACTGTTTAGACATCTCTTCCACCCTCTGAGCTGTGTGTGTGTACATTCTAGAGTATGCAGGTCATCCAAACGATGACTACAAACTGCCCCTATTGCTTAGGTAAAATACCAAACCGTGAAATCACAGAAGCATGATGAGTGATCCGCTGCCATCAGGAATCTAGCGGAGCACAAACTACCCACGGCAGTGATATGAAAATGTGTTAAACAGTTTATCAACGCCACTAATAAAGCACAGAAACACATGTATAATAAAATGTGATTAAACAGAGAGAAAAGGCAGCCTCTGTACAGGCCTCTGTTTTCCAGGCTACCTGTCGTCTTGACTTAAACCCACTAAATACTTTTGCTACTGTGATACATTTTTTATTACTTCCCTCTTGGATTGGCGAAACTGGACACGCAACAAAGATGTTACTGTATTACAGGGAGAGGACATCAGTCAACTGGAATAATGTATCAGGGACTTAATCTATGAATTTCACATGACCGGAAATACTGCTGTGTGATCTGTCTGTGGGCCACCGACACCTTTAAAACAAAATAGGAACAACCAGTGGATCAGAAAACCAGCCGCTCTCTGGTTCGACAACCACCTCCCTTATGCAGCACCACACATCTTGGCGTAAAATCAGACTGTGTCTGAGGGGACACTGACCCAGTCTGAGGGGACACTGACCCAGTCTGAGGGGACACTGACCCAGTCTGAGGGGACACTGGCCCAGTCTGAGGGGACACTGGCCCAGTCTGAGGGGACACTGGCCCAGTCTTCTGCGACGGCTGTGTGAACTTGCCTAGTAATAGCATTGACTAAGTCGCCATAAGAGTTGGGCCTTCGCATCCCAAACATGCTCTGAGTGTGACATGTCTTTAGCTTTCAGGAATCGCGTGAGGATCCCAGTGATAAGGGCCATGCGTGATCATGCTAGGACACGAGGTGATGGTGGTGGAGGAATGGAATGATAACGGCCGTCACAATAACCAACGCAGACCTGTCAGAATGAACCTGGAATGTTCGGAATCCTAGAACATTCTGAATTGTCTCTAAACAAACTCCCACCAGTCCGGATAATGACAGAGGTTTGAGACAGAGACAAATAGGTGTCCTGTCTCTCAGGAAAAAGTTTAATTAACCTTAAATGTCAGAAGACAGAGAAGTCAAGAGAGAGAGACAGGGCACAAGAAAATCCCTCACAATCCTAACTTGTCCTCTAAATTCACTGGATTGGTAGAACAGCGCAGAAGATAATCTTCCTATTTTCCTTGGTGCCAAGACAACTATTAGGGCGGTGTGTTACTATGGTCACAATCAAAAGGGGGTTGCTTCTCATTGGTCAGGGTAATATTTAATCATTTTATCAAGTCTTCATGATGCAGTAATTTCCAAATTGTATTAACTTTGTTGAACAGTTCAACTTTCATGTGAGGGAATCAAACTAGATCAAAAGGTTCTGGAGCTTATATAAAACAGTTATGCTGGGGGAACTTCATTACCCGAAGACATCAAATCCACCTTTGAATCATAATGATGTTACATTTATTACCGTCCCCAAGTCAGCAGCCGAGCCCTGGGATGTTAAAGGGATTGTATGAAAGTGTGTTGTCGTTCAAGGTTTGTTGAAGTTTGTGGAATAGCAAGTAGGATGGATTGACACATGCCTGCTCCAAAAAGGGTCCCACAATAGTGCACTACATTTAAACAGGGGCCATAGGGGCTCTGAGCACTATTACACAGTATAAAGTTCAGGACGCCTTTCAGAACAGAATCATTTTCTGCTTTCTAATTAACAACCATCATTACTCTTTGTCTCTTCTGCCAGCCTCAGAGTAACATACCATAATCGTTCCGTGTTCACTGCAGAGAGACTAATATCATCCTCATTACCTGCCTTTGAATACTACACAACACAGCTAATGAGATGCTTTGTCTGCCAGAAACAATACTGGCAACGTGTGAAACGACAAGTCAGCAACACGAGGTAAACATCCAGCATGATGACTTGCTTGAACCTGGAGCACAACTCTCCATGAAGACCCCAGGGGGATTTCTGTTCAGAACCCTTATGGGAAGTCGTAAACACGACACAAACACAGCTGATGTTGCCAACGGGCCGCTGATGTTCCCAGACCTGCCTCCTCCAGCAGCAGCGGATGGAATTGAGAGGCGATCTGAAGAGAGGCCACAACGTCCTTCTCTGCTACATCCGAGGACAGGAACATGTGGGAACACCCTCTCTTATGCCTCAATACCAAGCTGGTCAACCCCAAAACCTAGTCAATCCACACCGGAACCCATTTAGTCCAGTTTAGAACCTGGTTGGTCAACACCAGAATTGAGTCTGTCGTTCCAACCAGAAACCTAGTCGGTCGGTCCAACAAGAAAAGTCTGCACCAATACCAGCACAATTTGTTCCATACTGTGGTAAAATGTGCGTAGAATAAAATGCAATTAATATTCCACCGTTATGAAACTTCTGAACAGGGCTCTGGTTGGACAGCCCTATCAAGGGAATTTGATGTGATTTGAACCACAGAACGAGGAGATCAGGAAATGTCAGGGAACAGCACCTGGAAGACCATTACAGAGTCTGTTATTCCAGCTGACAAAACCATGCGGTCATACTCCAATCAGATGGGAAATGTGGGAGGGGGGTCTACGGAGGGAGGGATTCCGGCGGGAGAGCAAGAAGCCAAAGAGAGGGATAGAGGGTGGGTGAGAAAGGAAGGAGCAGAGCGCTTCACTCCACCAAGAACAGGCCCATCCTGTCATACCCAAATCAGTTGGAAGGGAAACAGAACTTTGAAGAGGAAGGGAAAGTGACGGGGGGTGGGGCTGAGGTGCTGCTCGGCTTCCCCCGCGGGGGGGAGGCCCGTCCAGATTCAGGACATGGATTCTGGATTCAGGAGTGCTTGAGGCCCAGCGGCTGAGAGGAAACCTGGGAACGCGGGAGGGATCCGTATCGCTCCGGGATGACTCATCTGGATCTCAGGTTAAGGTGGTGTTCCTACGATGAAGGAAGGACGCACCGGCCAGGGCCCCTTCTTAAGACACCGGGATGGGATGACGCCGGGATTGGATGACACCAAACTACTGGCATCAAACTACTCACAGTTTGCACATTTTACATGACGTTGTTCTGAACGCTTACCAGACAACATTTAAACACCGACAGGACTTGTCTTCTCATCTTCCTTCATCGAACCAGACCAGTTATATTATTATCGGGTCCAGGGTGGAAAGAAACGTCATTTTTAATTGTAATTCACAAATCTGTTGCACCTGTTCGAAATGAGCGCATGTCATCGCAGATTGATAAATTTGATAAAGTCTGGGATGTGAGAACACACTGTACCTATCCTTACTTACATATGACACACCTGTAATGTATGCAGGTGTGACCATCATCAATCTATGGATTGACAGATTACAGCATAAATGATAACCATCATTCTCCATGAAAAAATGTACGCAGTTACGGAATTCTCTTTTGCTTCTCAGCGAAATACCAGCTCTGTCTGAGAAATTATCTTACAATCATTTAAAGATCAGATTTGATCGTACGCATTTTTCATGAATGAGGGCCAGTTCTTTTCAGAACGTTATCACACTAAGAATCATGTTCACCTGCGGTCTCTCCGTGAGCTTCAGGGACAAACCGAACAATACAACAATCTGAGAGTGATGGCCGCTGACCCGATGGTTAAGGGGGTGATCTGGCAGAAGAGAAATGACTCCCAGGAACGTCTATATTAACCATATAGGAGATTCATTACGAATGACGCAAATTAGCTGCTTCGCTTAATTAGCATTTTCGCCATCAGGGCCCTTTTTGTATCAATCAATACTATTCTCTCTGGTGATAATGAAGGGGATGAAGCAGCCAGGATTGGCCTTTTCCTGACAGCGTGTTCTATCAACCACGCTCTTATCGTCCATCAACATGGCTCTTATCGTCCATCAACGCTGCTTTTATCCATCACATTAGATCATGAAAGGACGAGGTGTAGAGTACAGCTTCCCTCCCTGCCTCCCCTCTCTCTCTCCCCCGTCCCCCACGTCTTCATCAGGACGACCCGTGATGGATGTGAACCGTCACTTCGGCGTGTCGTCCATCGGGGAAACTAAGAGACTAACACAACGGGCCTCTCAAATCATCCCAAGGGTGGAACCTCCATCTCCTCGTCTGGCGCCCGCTCCCCTCCTGTCATCCCTCGACAGCGTCACCCCAACGGGCGATGTGTTGGCTACACACGTCGCTCCTCTTAACCAGGGCCAACATGCTAGTGCACTAAGTAGGGAAGAGGGTTCTATTTGGGATGCTTCTCAGTGACCTTGAGATATAATGGAGACTCACAAGGAGCAGCCGGTATAAAGGAACCCCACAGTGTTCTGGTGTTCCACAGCCCTCAGAACAGGAAAGGAACCCCACAGTGTTCTGTTGTTCCACAGCCCTCAGAACCGCTTCCAGGGAACTCCGAATAGATTACCTTTCTGTAAATGTCACCTGGGGTTGTGTGTTTCTGTAAATGTCACCTGGGGTTGTGTGTTTCTGTAAATGTCACCTGGAATTGTGTGTTTCTGTAAATGTCACCTGGAATTGTGTGTTTCTGTAAATGTCACCTGGGGTTGTGTGTTTCTGTAAATGTCACCTGGGGTTGTGTGTTTCTTAAAAAGGCCACGGGGAGAATGACCCACATGTTGCAGTAGCACGTGTGAAGGAGGTGTCAGTGAAGGAGGTGTCAGCAGCCACCTGAGACCCTGTTGGAGGGATCAACTCCATTCTTCCATGAGGAAACCGACACTTCCTTTGCGCTGGCAGTTACCTGTACTATTTCACAACGTATAGAATTTGTATTTCTGGCACGGCTTCCCCTCTCTCGCTCTATCTTTCGTATCCTTCCTACCTGATCCCTCTCTTTCGCTGACTCATTCTCTCTCTCGCTACGTCTCTCCCTCCCTCCCTCCCTCCCTCCCTCCCTCTCTCTCTCTCCATACATTGTCCCTCTCTCTGCCCCTCTCCCAACTCCTCTCCCAAGACAGTTGCTCTCTGCACCAAAACAGAATCAGACGATGAGCTTTGCGAGGCTCCTGGGAGATTTATCTGCCCATATAACTAGACAGATCTCCTCGCCAGATTGTAAGGGGGAACAGCTTCCCGCCCCCCTCCCTTTTTTTTTACGCAAAATGATTTTCTTCCAACAATCACCTTGCGTTTGTTCGTCCACGCATCAAAGTCTGGGAGATGAAGAGGCAATGGCAGCCGGCTTCTTTCCGTTTGTCTCTCTTGGCTCTGAAGCGGCCAGTCCCACACAGTTCAGACCTCCAAGAAATATGGTATGACTCAACCGCTTCAAGGCCGATGTGGGACATTCACAGCTCATCCCACCTCAGCCAATTAACCCAGCAATCAGGAGAACAGGAGAGCAGAACCGGTGATGAATCTCAAGACATTTGGGTCACCTGTGTGAAGGGTACCAGAACTTGTCCAAGACAGCAGGGGCTGAAACCAGCCTGTGTTGCACCTGTGCCACTATCAATCACCATTTTTTACAAAATGGGTGCTCAATAACCTGGCTCAAGCAAGGGCTTTCCAGGGGGATGTTACATTTTGCAGCACTGCCACCTAGTGGCCATTTGCTATTCATTCACAACCGTCGCCAAACATTGTAATTGAATAACAAATGTTTTTACAACCAAGAATGATTATAAGGCGGATTGGTAGAAAAGTTTACCCGACAACCAAATACTGCTAATAAAAACTAAATACTACGTTTCAAAAATGTATCCTGCAATTTGACAGGCCTTTCCCGTTTCCTGCATATCAGCCTCGCTGCAAAAGAAAATACAGTAAAAAAGGTGACAAGGAAAGACACCTGGATGTTCAAACCTCCCTGCAGAGTAAGAGAACAAGAGTGTGTGAGTGTGTGTTAGGGTCTGTGTGTGAGTGTGTGTTAGGGTCTGTGTGTGAGTGTGTGTGTGTTAGGGTCAGTGAGTGTGTGTGAGTGCGTGTTAGGGTCTGTGTGTGAGTGTGTGTTAGGGTCTGTGTGTGAGTGTGTGTGTGTTAGGGTCAGTGAGTGTGTGTGAGTGCGTGTTAGGGTCTGTGTGTGAGTGTGTGTTAGGGTGTGTGAGTGTGTGTGAGGGACAGAACAGGGAGATGGACAGAGTGCTTTCTACCTGAACAAGAGAAGCAGACAGGAGCAGCAGTGTCCTCTCTGTCTGAACTAAATAAGGTAAGATGGCCTCTACCCTCTCAGCATACCAGCACCCGCTGAGGGGCCATAAATCCCAGACCGCTGGCGGTTTTATGGAGTTTTGGAAATACTGGAGACAACTCCACTGAAGCGAGAACAAGGCGAGCTGACAGAGACGGAGCGCGGAGACCACATCAGGGGCCCAGCTTTCATCTGTTTAGCAAACAGCCCGCTAGCGTCCCAACGTTAAGACGGCCGAGACAAACACATATCAACACATCTGGGTCCCGGGGATCAAAGAGTGACCTGGTTTACCCATCAACACTCTGAAGACATGGGCCTCAAGACTGCACTACACACACACATACACAAAGACAAACACACACAACTAGTCTTGTGGACAGACTACAACTGTAACACATGCTCGCGCACACTCACACCAGCTTTTATAAGCATTGTGCACACACACAAACCACAACTGTAAAACACTAATCAACACACAAACAATTATTCTACATGAAGACCCTAATGAAACTAAGACAGTTAATTACTGGCACGCAAATAATGAAGTAAGAGCAATAGGATGCGTGTGTAGTTCTGTTATGAAAGTGTGTGTGTAACGGTCTGTGAAGGGAAATATATAGGATGTGTGTGTGTAATGGTCTGTGATATAACATGTGTGTGAAACGGTCTGGTATCTAGGATGTGTGTAATGGTCTGTGATATAGCATGTGTGTGAAATGGTCTGGTATATATAGGATGATCCTATATCACATAGACATCCTATATATGACAGACCATTTCACACACATATACTATATCACAGACCATTACCCACACATCATATAGCACAGACCTTTACACACACACCCAGACCATATATTACAGACACATGGGATCTTATGGGATCTGGTCTGGTCGTATTATGGTCTGGTTTGATGTGAGCTGGTCTAGTTTGGTGTGTGGTGTTCTGGATGGGTCTGAGGTCTTACAGATTGGCATAATATGGTGTGGTTTAGTGTGAGGTCATCTGGATTGGCATAATATGGTGTGGTTTAGTGTGAGGTAATCTGGATTGGCATAATATGGTGTGGTTTAGTGTGAGGTCATCTGGATTGGCATAATATGGTGTGGTTTAGTGTGAGGTCGTCTGGATTGACCTAACAGTGTGAGCTTTAGCGTGAGGTCTTCTGGTTTGGTATAATATGGTGTGGTTTAGTGTGAGGACTTCTGGATTGACATAACAGTGTGAGGTTTAGTGTGAGGTGGTCTGGTCTCACCTTTGGTTGAACATGCCCCTGAAGTTATAGTTGGCTCTGTAGTTGGGCATGGGCTTGGGATCCAGAGGCCTGTAGACAGCTGGCTCTCCTCTCTTCATAGCAAGCCCGTTCAGCTCCACTGTCGGGGTGATGCTACCTAAACGTTGGAGAGTAAGATGGAGGGAGAGAGGATGAAGGGAGAAAGAGAGTGAGAAAGAGTGGAAGTGGGGGAGATGGAGGAGAGAAAAAGGGATGGAGCAAGAAAGTGATACAGCCACAATGAGGGGAAGAATCATAAAGAAAGAGAGAGGGACAGTAGAGGAGACAGAAAACGAAAAAGAACAGAAGAGAAAAAAGAAGGGAAAGAGAGTAGAAGGGTAAAGGCAGCAATAGGTTTATTCACTGGCAATTAAACAACATTCAAAATGTATCATCGCTACGGTTACTAACTCACTTTGTATAGGAACATCAGCGAAGCAACCAATCATTTCAGCATCAGACGATTCTATTTGGAACATAAAATGGCCCTTGGGTTACTTCAGATCAATCTATTAGCAGTGTTAGCATTAGCATAGAAAACATTAACATGGTCTGTGTTCCAGATGGCAACCTATTCCCTTTGTCAAAGTACGTACAGTGCACTAGTTTGCCAGACGTAGTGTACTATATAGGGAATGTGACGTCATTTGTGATACAGGCATAAAAATAACAAGAGGGATTTCTATGAACACACTGTACAAGGGAGCTAAAGGCAACCAACTGTAATGCTAATGATATGCTATGGATAGGCTAATGCTATGGGCCATTCATTCATCCAATAGTTCAGGGTGTGAAATGCCAGCAGTGTTCCTGACATCTCCTATTTAGGATGCGGCTACCCAGCTCTAATCACTGCTATTGCATGTATTACAGTGCCCTGCAGATGTGTCACAAATGTCTTGTAGCCCAGAACTTACTGATCAAGAGCATTGACACAAAACATTGTTATTTAACTCGACAAAAACTAAGCTTACTTAGTAAGCTAAGTGATGTAACACAGCTGTGACAGGCAGTCAAACTGCACATGACACAACAGATAACGTGGTTAGGAACACTGCTAACCTTAGTGAAATACGTTCACAGAAAAAGCTACCTAGCTATTGTTGCTAGTCAGTGACAAGTTTGCTGACATACGTAGAAGAATTAGAGTTAGTTAGCTATCAGATCTATATCGATAGTTACCCGGTGTTAGTAAGACATCACATACTGTATGTTCACTGATGTGTGAATCTATGCCCCTACATGCCAGATCAGGCAGTTTCTCACCAAACAGGTAGATGATTGTGAATGTAGGAAAATATGCATTTGTTTTTTTAGCCAAAATATTTATTCGGCGGCTGGGATTGGCCTTCCTATGTCCCGTCCCATTTAGCTACATCACACATGATCAATGAAATGTATTCACACAACAGAGATCTGTAGGGTAACGGTCAATTACCTGACAATAAAAAATATATTTAAAAGTACAGCCAAGACTTGGCTAATCTCAATAAAGCTACTGCAGTGTGACAAAGCCCCAAGTCAAGAGCCTGATGAAATGTTGAATCAGGTGTGCGAGATCTGAAATAGATCGAACACGCGGAATGGCTGGAGTCCAAGAGGAAAGTAATGGAATAGATTAAACACGCGGAATGGCTGTGGTCCTAGAGGAAAGTACTGGAATAGATTAAACACGCGAAACGGCTGTGGTCCTAGAGGAAAGTACTGGAATAGATTAAACACGCGGAATGGCTGTGGTCCTAGAGGAAAGTCCTGGAATAGATTAAACACACGGAATGGCTGTGGTCCTAGAGGAAAGTACTGGAATAGATTAAACACACGGAATGGCTGGGGTCCTAGAGGAAAGTACTGGAATAGATTAAACACACGGAATGGCTGGGGTCCTAGAGGAAAGTACTGGAATAGATTAAACACACAGAATGGCTGGGGTCCTAGAGGAAAGTACTGGAATAGATTAAACACACGGAATGGCTGTGGTCCTAGAGGAAAGTACTGGAATAGATAAAACTCGCGGAATGGCTGGGGTTGAGGAAAGGGTTCAGAAGCGCTCAACGAGGACCCGTCCGTCCTCATACTTCATGAGGGTCTACATCATTTTGAAAAGAGGTTTGCAACAATGTCATCCTCTCAGTGCTCCCAGAAAACACTTCTCCCCCGTGATGTAGAAAATGTGCCCAAACAGCCAGTCATCTAATTCAATGTATCACAGCACTAGTTTAAACCTGGGCTAGTGAAGATGTCAGTCCATCCCAACTGGGGAGGGGACAATCATCTCTGTTCCATATTTGGTCTACATTTATTTGCACAAGTGTTGTAAGAGCCTGAACACCCCAGTCATGCTTCAGAACAGTGGCAGGTGTTAGTGGATGGGATAGAATGAACGTTAAGATCCTAGAGGGGGAAATGGTTTAAATACTGATGTACACAAAATAGACCCTGGTTATTTAAGACTCGTCACCATACACACTAACCCCCAAAACACCCTCCACTAACAGTAAACATTCAACACCATACATACACTAACCCAGAAAACCACACACTAACTCCAAACACTCAACCCGATGCACTAACCCTAAACATATTCAACATCATACATACCCTAAGCCAGCACACTAAACACTGCACACCATGAACACTCAACCACATGCACTAACCCTAAACACTCAATGCCGCACACACACACACACACACACACACCAACCCTTAGCCAGTCGACTGCTCAATGTCATATGCGTAACGTACCTGGGTTGCTGTTGATGTCCACTTTAGGCGAGCGAGGAGCGGGACGGGGCAGGAGGCTCTCCGACAGGGCCAGGGAGGCAGTGGAGTGCTGGGCCTTCTTAATGCTGGTGCCCTCTGCCTCCCATGTCTGCTCCCCCAGACACAGCTGCACCGTAAATATCTGCCCACAGCGCCACCCGGTGGAGAGGAGGGGTAAAACAAGAGCAGGTCTTTATAGCCGGGTGAAAGGCACGCGTTGGGATCGGTCGACATTGATGGGGTGGTACGCTGTGTGGTGCTGTAGTACGACCAGCCAGGCCCAAACCTACCTTAGCATGTGCCGGCCCCCTCTCATTCAGAAGCTTGTACTGTGGCTGGATCCTGTTGAAACGGGCCAACTCATTCACCAGACACATGGGAGTTTTCTCTTTAGGGTTTGCCATGTTCTCCTGGGGTGGGTCTGGAATGGATGTGGAATTGCATTGCAGTGGTAAAAACAAAGCATAATAACCTAAAACGAATATACAGTGCTTTTCAGGGGCTCGGGTGTCCCCAAAAGGCCTATAACGTAACGAGGTGTTTACGAAACAAGGCATACCCGACGGGTTGGCGGACCCAGGGGCTTCGGGCCCGTACCCGGCTGAGGGAGCGGGGCAGACGGGGGTGGGTCCGGTGCCGGTGCCGTTGAGGGAGGGCTGCAGACCCGGAGGTCCTGGACTGGGCGTGACCCCCGGTGGAGGCAGGGGGGAGAGGCCAGGGCCAGGCAGGGGCGCTGAGGTCGGCACTTTCACTTGAGCCATGCTCTAAACCTGGGGGAGGGGCAAGAGTTAACCAATCACGGACCTAATGGACAACATTAAAAAGGTGCGTGCTGGAACGCAGTGCCACACAAGACATCCTGGGACGCAGTTCCACAAAAGACGTTCTGAGAACACGTTAACAACTGGATGGTCTGGCCCCATGACAGCAGGGAACAGGCACTTGCTTGCTGGCTGAGATGGCCCTATTGCAGATGGGCTCCTGGGTGAGATGGCCCTATTGCAGATGGGCTCCTGGGTGAGATGGCCCTATTGCAGATGGGCTTCTGGGTGAGATGGCCCTATTGCAGATGGGCTTCTGGGTGAGATGGCCCTATTGCAGATGGGCT
>JACXGK010002153.1:0-39413 GCA_016801125.1 Novumbra hubbsi | reverse complement strand
GGCCCTATTGCAGATGGGCTTCTGGGTGAGATGGCCCTATTGCATATCCCCACGCCAGGATGTCACCAGTGTTTTATGTAAATCCAAGCGATGGGGTTATTGTGTTTCCAGCTGGAGTGTGATATCAAAGTCCAGGTGGGGGGTGGGTTGCAGACTCAACAATCTATGGGTCTTCTACACAGTTGCATTGTCAGAAAGTTCAGAATATACATTTTCTTCACTGCTGTCAATGGAAAACTAAAACTTTTCACCAGTTAAATTGTTTTCCTAATAAACAGCTGAATTACCATGTAAGCGACGTTTTTTCAATTTTCCTTTAATTTACCGGGTACATTACGTCTAAATTATAAAACGTCAACATTTTAATTCTTACTTAGATCTGCAAAATTATGTTAGGAGAGTTTCTTACTAATTTGTTATTTAAATAAACAAACTGATTCAATTAGATTCTACTGATCGCTTAGTAGCTATTTTCATCTGAACTGTAACTGATAACAAATTTCAATTCAATTTACTTCATCTATCACTAAAATATTAGAAATCGAACATGTTTCCATGTGCAACAGCAAATTAAGTCCCTAATAAATCCAACTGGAAAATTGACATGAACAAAAGATTGTTTAAACCATGTATGAATTCCAACTAGCTAGCTGCATACGATATAATATGCAACACTGTAGCAAGCTTCACAAAACTAGTTAATTAGCATGTGTCATTATTAGCCAAATTAAGCAAGTAGGCTAAGTATTCAGCTATAGTGAACTGCCAACATAACCTGCCAGGATGCTAATTAGGAACATGCATCGCTCGGTATGAATATACTCCGACATCATTGCATGACATTGCATGCATTGTTCATTTAATCGGACCATATCAGCAACCTAGCTAACCATGGTTACTTCCTAGTAGCCGCTTCTGCTAAATGGCATTACTAGCTAGCTCCTGCCAAAGCTAGTTTCACTGTCACCTCGGATGGCCATTAACTCTATTATAATTGACAACACTAACCATTTAATGAAAATGAATACTGAAGGTTTCTTCAGATTTAATACAACGACTTAATGGAAAACAATCCATGCATACGGTGCCTACGGTTTATTTTTGCATTAGCTTATGTAGCTAGTTAGCGCTTGGTTAGCAAGCTAACCGGTTTCGCACTCTTCCATTGACCACAGAGCGTGCAAAGTCGGCATCATGGCCGAACAGCGAACACCCCTCTAGCTAACATCCCTATACCGCATTCAAACCTTACGCAAGAACGTCCGACATTATTCACCGCCACAACACACACAGGTGACAGGTCGAACAGGAATCTAACGGATGCCTGGACATAAAAATATGGATTTTTAATTGTAATTGTTTACCTTGTCCACGGCCAGACCCCAGTTATACCTCCAACATTGGCAAACACTAAAGAGAACTGATGGATCTAGGAACCGACCACAACATAATTTCAGGACAATGTGTTTAATTTGACAGCTAAAATGTGACTAATGCAAATCATAAGTACATTTGAAAAAATGCATGTTATCTGGTCTACGATACAAGAAGTTATACGTACATCTAGGCGCTGACAGAAGCATAGTGACATTTTTTAAGACACCCGTGTCTCCAATACCAATGGTTCAGTCTTGTTCCAGCTGAGACCTTTATCCATGTTTTTTCCAGTTTATTTTGACCGTTAACGAATACGTAACGTTGATCTGTACCGGAATGTCATCGTCTGCTAAATGACTATAAGGGTGTTTAAATTATATTTACAATGTCGTCTCTTATAATTGACCGTTGAGTGATTAATGATTCTGGAAGAACGCAATCTTTCTGCTCAAAATAAAGTTAACTTAATGTAAACTTTCTGAATTAAGTCAGTCACCACCCAGACCGCCACAAAAGGGCTCAATGTAGTCGTGAGCTGATGTTCATTAGGCACAATATCAAGATGGCTGTGGTATTCCACTGACATTTCAAATAAAATGTGTATTCCGCTTCATTCTGCTTTTGTGTCCATTAGATAGTCACTTAACCCCACTTAAGTGTTTATTAGGTACTATGTTGCTTATGCCCCAAAACTGGTGTCTGTCAAGGACTTCAAAGTCCTGGACTGATGGGCTGTTAATAAGGTTTGGCATTTGAGCAGTCTCGCATGTTGATCTGGAAACTTGATAACATGTCCGGTAGATGGCGCCACCAGAACATAATACTCACTTCGGCCTAATATAGATAGAAGGGTCCGATGATTCCCTGAGTCCCCAAATGCCCCATTTCCCATGTAATGTTCTATATTTAATCAGGCCTCTCATCAAATGGGGGAACTTCATAGGCAGCAAGTTGACATTTCAGAACAGCTAGGAATGACAAGTATGAATTAAGTGAATTTTTGCTTTTATTATTGATTATTAAAATGAACAGGCGTCTCCAACATGGAGCTTGTACATCCCCCAAAAAAGAGAAAAACAATGAAATAAAAATTCTCTAAACATTTCCACCCATCATTAGTGTTGATCAATCACAACAAATTGCAGGCAAAGTATCCAAACCACATAAGAGGAAAAATAAAACCAGGGAAATTAAATTAGAAAACCAGAGCAGCACACCACCCCAGGTTTTTAAACATGTCCACACGCTTCTCCAGTGGATACAAGCCTTTTGTCCCTGCCCTAACATACCATGACCACCTAGGTCCCAAATGGCATTCTGCTCCCTAAACATAACAACTTTTAAACCAGGTCCCTGGTTAAAAACAGTGAACTATTTGGGGAACAGCATGTCATTTGGGACGCTATTTGTAACATTTACCCAATTCTGCTACCGTTTCCAAAACAGCCTTAAATAACATCTGCAGTGTTACACACACAACAATAAATCATCATTAGACAGGGAGACATCTACAGGGTTCCTCAACACCAGAGTGCCAGGGTCATGTTCACAACTTCTACCAAAACATTCCCTCACTCAAGTGGTTTGATACGGTTTTAGAAAGAACCCCTCACCTATAGGGGTTAACACCCAAAACCTCACCTGGAGGCCCAAAAGAAACATGAAGACTAAAAACACAAAGCTATAAACGGTAAATTCAAGTATTTTCAAACAAATGGCAACAGAAGTCAAAAGGAAGATGAAGGAATGGAGTGCAAGAGAGCCGCAGCTCAAACAAAACCAGGGTCGACAACGGTAGCCAGCATCTCCACACATCTTGGTGTCTTTCAACCAGGGCTAATAGGTTTCTGTTCAAAACCAGTGCAACACAGAAGCTGCTGCATCGTTCCGCTGGTGACCGTAGTAGATAATGTGGTGGGCACACTGGGGGGGAAGCAGACCGTGTTTTGGTACACTGATAGTACTGGCCCTGTGCTGATCATTCTGAACCCTTCCCAGGTCGTTGTCCCCCATAATTGGACCAACGATCAGAAATGATCAGCACATGTAAAAGTACAAGTTTGATATAAGATAAGGGCTTTAAACTAAACAAGCATCCCACAGTCCTCTAAAAACAACCCAGACCAACAGTAATGGGGTGTTTTTTTGATCTACTAAACTGGGGTTTGGTGAATTCAATTTCAGTACCAGGCAATTGAAGAAGTACACGGACATTCCAATTCAAATTGACTTCAAATACAGAGGATCATGTGGATTCTGGAATTCTGTCTACATTCGGAGTTCTAGAATTCAATATGCATCGACCCAAGCCTGAAACAGTTCTACCACAGCACTTAGCAGAAACATTGAAGAGAACCTCAATGTAATAAAGGGCTCTTATTATAGATGTAATATCAAGAGGAAAGAAAAGCATCCATTCATGTCTGCAACGTCTAAAGACTTATATACACTAGTTTCAAACGTTACAATTTTTCCACATAACAGTCTCCTGGTGAAAATATAGGTAAATGCAAATATCTGATGGGATTTGTTTTAGAGGTGATCTTGTAGTACCTGAGCCAAATCTCTGACCAGGGGAATCAATCAAACATTTAGCAACGGCTTAAACACTATTCCTTTCATTATGACTACCATTCTGGAGATCAAAATGAAGATTAAATTAAACAGGACATTTAACACAGAACCCAAAAAATACTGCCCCCAAAGTGTCAGTTAGCAAAAGACAAGTACAAAAACAACTCAAGACAGACATCTTAAAATCTGAGAATTGTGTAGAAGATGAAAACAATCTCATCAAAAAATAAAACAAACAAAACAATATATCATACAAATAAATGTGACACAGCAACAACAAACATTTGTTACAAGGATGTGATGTTGTCATACACCTCCGGCCTTTGCAGAATGTACTAGCTAACCCCACACGAGTTCTATCCAAACCGTTGTGTAGCATTGCAGAAAAGTTCTCCAGTGAATTAAACAGTTTTAACCAGCTTTCTTGTCATAACATATATTCTATCCAACAGAGACCGTCCGATATCTGAAGATCTGTCTTTTATATAGGCAGAGGGGTAGAGAACGGTAATGCTTTAAATTCAGTCAGGTTAAAATCGTAGTACCTTGAAATAATAGTGGCAAACTGTTTAGTAAATTTACAGTTTATAGGACAACTGCTTGTTGGAAAAATAACATTGAGTTGTTGTACCACTGTAGATTTTTCACAGTGCACTGAATTTCCTAAAAACAATCAAAACAAAATAAAAAGCATTTCCTTGGTTTAAAATGCTTATAACCACTCCAGGAAATAAACTCTTAAATGTGGATTTGTCTTTGTAGGTGCAAGCATGCAGCCATCCTTGATATTATTGCACGGAACCTTTGAATGTACCCATACAAAAAAAAATCTTAAAACATGAATTATGTAATAATAATAATAATCTCTCCGTAAAGTTTCACTGGCTGCATAACGGCCTTTTTACAATCCATCGTTGGGTGCATATTGCGTTCCTTTATTTCACTCATTTGGTATATTACAACCGGCTAAAACATGCATCCAACTGCCCTCTGGGAAAAGCAGTTCAAAGAGTCTCCAGCGCATCATTGTTCCAGTCAAAGGTCAGAGTTCAAAGACTGAATGATTAAAAAGTGCTTCATGTGAGTCAGTAGAACTTCTTTCTTCTAGGAGTATTACAAAGTTTGTACATTAGCATGTATCATCTGGAAAAGAAATACACACACAAACACACAGTTTCAGATCAAATCAACAATCGAAATCCCCTCTCACTCCCATTTGCTGACTTAACAGCGGTAAACAACACCTGAGTGAACATGAAATGGATCACATATTAACATGGCAGCAGAGGATGTCTCTGTTCTCCATTGTCATTTGTTAGACCAGTTCAATACTTTTAAAATAGTGAGCGTGCCGTCTTCCATTACGGACATATTAACACCGTTATCGAACACCGTTAATGACATAATAACTCCTCCAAATACTCACCATGATACCACCATTTGGTCTTCTTGGGGTTTTTGTTACACGTTCTTACGTAGAAGGAGTTATCAGGCGGCCGTCTCTGCAGACCCACAGAAAAGGGGAGAAAGAACTGTGAGCTTCACTCCAGACTCTGATCTGGGGTCAGTTATGCATTTACCTCCACTCATGGGGGAACCGATCCCAGGTCAGGTGAGCAGACATGGGTCACTTGTGAACCAGTGAGGGAACAGCATGGAGACAATCATTCCAGTACTGGCTTTAGCATTTAGGGACACGAGCCAAGACACTTATTAAAACGCGAAACAGCGAGAACATGACCCCTCTCTAATAATAACGATTTATCAAAGAGGCATTGTAGATAACTAAAACACACATCTGGTACAAGCAGGTTAAAGCAATAAGTGTCCACCCTAACCATTACATGATCAGAGTGCATGTATCTAAAAGAAAGTGAGAACGCAGAAGAGTCCCCTCTGACTCGAAGCACCCCTGGGGTCAGTCTTTGGCCCCTTACCTTTTCTTTGCAGCTGGACAACATGCTGATAATGCTAAGACAGACAGACTGCACTGAGAGGGCGGGCGACCAGTCTTCTGTTAGTATGGACAGACAGATGTGGCCGTTGCTATACACATGAGGATGGACAGGAACACTCTCCCCAGTAAACATTACCTGGAACAACAACAAAACATACATGGATTATTGCAAACGATGACGTAGTTCAATCAACTCTTTCCTGAAGGGGTCGTATACAGTTTTTCCATCATCTAGTCTAGTAAGGTACTGACCCCAAGGCTATATATAAGGCGGAATTATACTTTAAGGTATTTTGATGTATAATGGCGGGCAGAGAAAACATCAAAGAGATGTTGGCTGGAATGAATTCAGATTTTAGAATGAATAGCTGAAAGTAAGGAAACTTGCCATGTAAGCCCTGGCTTAGCTCGTCACAGTGACACGAGGACTAAGAGACATGGGATACAATGTGGGGGGAGCAGGAGACAGAAATGATCACTGGGGAGAGGTGGAGCGGGGGAGAGGTGGAGCGGGAGAGGGGTGGAGCTAACCAATCAGCTGAAGCTTTGATTAGCAGATCAAGCGTGTGGAGGCCCCTCTGGATTTGTTTGATCAATTCAAATAATTATTAGTAATTTTGGCAAAAAGTAGCCTTGACATGGTACAAACAAGCGTCTGAATAGTGAACAAACTGCCTTAAGTCAGTCAAGATTCTGTGAGAAGTGATTTGCTTAAAATAACCCAGAAGACCAAAACCCTCATGTGGGCATTGAGGCAAAAACCTGTGCACTCCTTTTGGAGCCGCTGGACCCTAACCCCAACCGTAATATGTGTGTGTGTGATTGCAGATGCATTCTCATAACTTGGTACCCATACAGCTAATACAACCAGTGAGACAGAAGCCATGTATTGCATGTTCAATGAGGAGGTGCTAGGCTAGCTTCTTACCTGAGGTGAATCAAAAGGATACCGACCACTGAATTTGAAAAGCAGCTGAAATTTCTCCCCTTCATATAGAGTGCCTGTGGCACCCTCCATATCTACCACCCATCTGAAAGACAAAAAGACGTCATGAACGCAACACTGTCGATCAGCCAATAAACATCAGAGTTCAGGATCATGGGTCAGTGAGAGAGAGAAGAATTAGATAACATGTCATAAGTAAGCATGATGAAAAGATGTAACAACTGACAAATCATGGACATCCCAATCACCTAGAGCCAAAGATAATAATATAGCCCATTCCCGGGGAGATCAGCCTAATGACCTCTGAGACGATAATAATATAGCCCATTGCCAGGGAGATCAGCCTAACGACATCCGAGATGATAATAATATAGCCCATTTCCGGGGAGATCAGTCTAATGACCTCTGAGATGATAATAATATAGCCCATTGCCAGGGAGATCAGCCTAACGACCTCTGATATGATAATAATATAGCCCATTCCCGGGGAGATCAGCCTAATGACCTCTGAGATGATAATAATATAGCCCATTCCCGGGGAGATCAGTCTAATGACCTTTGAAATGATAATAATATAGCCCATTCCCGGAGAGATCAGACTAATGACCTCTGAGATTATAATAATATAGCCCATTCCCGGGGAGATCAGTCTAATGACCTCTGAGACAGGCCATGTCTGCCTAGTTCAAGTGAAATGATTGAAATGACTCTTCTTGAAATAACAGGAAGCAGTATTATAGAAACACATAGCGTTGAGAGGATCACAGAGGAAGGCCTCCCCTGGTTACTAAGGACAGGCTGGGTCACCAATGTCCGTTACATAAACAGGCCTCATCCTTCTCCATCATATGAAAACGTATTAAAAGATTAAACCGCTAAAGATGTTGCAGAGTGGAAGTCAATCATAAACATGCGGGAGGGCAGTCAGGCATGGAGGCTTATTGTCATAGCCATCGCACATACAATTAACAGCTTGGTGATGAATTAAGAAGTAGTCAGTGCCATGGCCAAACACACATCTATGACCCTCTTGGAGGCCCTAGGATGAGGATCAGGAACAACAATGTCATGTTCAGTAGGACTGTTACAGATGGAGATCATGTATGTAGAGATGGAGGCATTTATTAACCTACAGAGGCACATGTTAAGACGTGTTCAGGGCACCATGTAGTGCGACTGCTTTACATAAGAACTGCTTTACTTTAGCTAACTAATCCTGAGTGGATTCACAACTACCTCTAAGAACGGCCTTTAGCTAGCTAATCCTGAGCAAATTCACTACTACCTCTACGACAAGTACATCGATATGATAGTGACATCTTGCACTTGGGTTATAGTGCAAATAGCACCTCACTCACAAGCACTTCCATTAATATGGTATGGTCTTCCCCGTAGTCACAGAGATAACGGTACAGGCCAGTGTTATTCGCCCTTCTAGACAGCAGCACTTCACCGTAGTCACAGATAACGGTACAGGCCAATGCTATAGACAAGAACGCTGGCGGTTAAATGATCCTAAAGGACATCCATGTAGTGAAAGAAAAGTATGCCACTGACAAAACAAGTCTGTTTGCATGTCTGTCAGTCGGAACACCAAAGAGAACAGGCTGAACTGGACAGGGTAGTTACCCAGACCTCCCCGGGCTGAAACAGAATAACAAGCCACGCCCAGCCAATAACAATAACAAACACTAATCCAAAATAACAATTACAACAAAGAAAGATGTGAGAAAAATGCAGTAGAACGCGTTTTGGAAAGTGGTCGCACTAATAATGTTGTCAACCGACAACTATGGAAGATCATTCCTTTCCCCCCGTCCCCTATACATCACTTTGCAAAGCAGCCTACGTGGCAGAACGATGGAGAGATAATATGCATCAATCCAGGGGCAATTCTTTCAGCAATCTCTGCAAGAAGATGGTGCACAGAATCATAGATAATTAAAACAGGTTAGAGTTGGTGAATGTGGATTCACAAGGTAATTAATTAGTAACTGCAGTTTCACTGGTATTTGCCAATTTCCCTTTCCATTACTGACTAATCCCCAAGGCTACAAGGTGAAAACCCTGTCGTTTTGTCCCTGAGCAAGAAAGATAATGCAGTAAATAATCTGTTCTTAGCACCCATAATGGTTGAAACAACGGTATTGTATACTAGAGAATACAGGGAAGAGATGACGTTGTTGCCACACAAATGTTTTGATGGTGTTAGCATCACATAAGTGGCTTTGGGATTTGCTCTTCTCAGACCATCAGAGAAGAGTACTTCATAATACTCCAGAAAAGGCCCTAAAAAAGCCCAGTAAAACCATCTACCATGGAATCCCAGAGAAAACACTTATGTGCCGTTATCAAACTTGGAGATCAATGACCAACAAAGGCACTTACATGGCTTGTATTACAGGCTAATGAAGTAGAGGATGCCATTTGTAGAGTAAAGAATTCCTAGTAACGCCTATAACAGGATTTTACAGACACAAGTATCTACTGGAGTTCGTCGTGTACCTCGTGCTGGTCCACGTTTAGCAGGCGGTTTATAGTTGAACACACATCTTCTCTGCAGCACCAACACCACGCTTCTCATTATCATTTGTCAACTAGGATTCTTTTTGGGGAGAAACCCAACAGGTGTCACCTGCTCCCTTCTCTTGAACTGCTTAGCAACTTGAGTCGCATAGCAACAGTAACCACGGGGGTGGGCTAGGCGGGAAGGTCAGTTGGTCTTTTCTTCGCTACTCCACTGTCTCCACTTCTACTCGGCCCCCGCAGGTGTTACAATGTGTCTGAGCCGCGAGTAGCGTGGGAGGACTGGAGCTCTGACGTGACGACACATAAAAAAAAATACAAGTTTTCACCAAACACCACGGATCAACACAGCCATCGAAGAGCCCATTCGATGACAAAAAGACAATATTCGGTGCACAAGTAATCATGTGGAGTTATGTCTGAGCTCCAGACCACACACACTTCCACTGTAAAATGCGAAGCCGGGGGAAGTTGGCTAACCCACACAGGGTCCTAGCACAAAAAGCCTTTCAAGAGGATCAACAGTAGCACTGCATCTACTGAGGGACCATAGCTTGTGTGGTAATATGGCTCTGGGATGACCTTGTTTCCTTCCCTACAAAGGAGCATGGATGACCTCGTTTCCTTCCCTACAAAGGAGCATGGATGGAGGGCTACAGCTGGGGTTTAGCTTCCTTATCTAGTTAGCGTACTGCGACGTTGACAAACCATGTAAAACCACGCTAGTTCAGCCTCATCCTCCAACACTTCGCCACACCTGCCTTCCCTCGGAAACAACAGACCAACCCTCTGGAAGGCTAAAACGAATGGCCCCCGGCTACAGTGCAAGCTGGCTGAGAGCGAGAGGAATGTGATGACACCAGTTATGGAAAGTGTGTTGCATTACTCGAGATATTTGGTAACACGAGTTGTAGACGGCTGAGTAAGCATGAGAGTATAATTCTGCTACTATTATACTGGATTTTCGTCTCTTGCGTCTGGTCAGTCATCAGAGAGAGGGAGGTTCGGTCCCAAGAGCACCTACAGACCACAGCAAGAGACGTGTTGAGCTAGTAAAGCAAGGCTTTATTGTTGGCTTCAGAAAAACTGATATTTAGCAATCTGCTAGGAGTGTATATCGAGATCCAATTTCTGTTTCAATGTTCAGCGGGATGGGAGATGAAACGTTATGAAAGTTATGGACCTTACCTACAGGGGGTATTAAAAGGAACAGAGTTTGGTCTTGCTTTGTGTTTAGTTTTGACCACAGAAAAACACCTATAATTTGTACAACCTTTTGATGCTATCAATGTATCCATGGTAGTAAACTAGGCATCCATGCCGTGGGGGTTGGGAGGGAGATCACAGCAGTGGTTATCTGCTGTGACTAGAAGGGTGGAGGGATGTTGTGCCAAGACCAGATATCTACCATCCAATAGTGGTTAACCGAAAAACAGCACTGGAACAGATTTTGTAGATAGTACTTATATCCACACAAGAAGGACAAGATGTCCTTTTCTTGCCTCGTCTCCCCTTAAAGAGACTGATAGCCTAGCAGGCTTTCCCAGTCTCTCCTTGCCTCCTCCTCTAAACAGACTGATACCATACCAAGGAATCTTGTTCTCTCCTTGTCTCCTCCTCTAAACGGACTGATATTTTTTAAAAGGTGAAATGTACTCACTGTGTGATGGTGTTCTGTACACTTTTCTCATTGAGCGTCATTCCAGGGGGCGGATCATTTTGCAAAGCTAACAGTTCCTTTTGTAGCCTTTTCTGTAGGGAAAAAGCATATGTTAAGATGGAAGAATAAGTACTACATGAGAGGTCAAATTGAGTTCAGAGGACAAAAAGGCTCATCCAGAAAGCTACATACACAGTAATGAAACAACATAAGACATTACAATTAATGAAAGTTCCTAAAGGGGTGAAGTGCATGGATAAGTTCGGAAAAACCGGTGTAAAAAACACACAACATTTTTGACCAGCAGCCCTTTAGCATAGGATTGAGAATCATGATAAAAAGTAGTTTCAGACTACTCTATCTGAGAAGTGTTTGAAGAGGTGGCAGTGAAGCTATACTTACACAGACGCACGAATCAGATAAATGTAATAAAAACAATTACCTTTTCATTGTTGCTTTTCATCAATAAAAGTGTGAAAGTTGAAATGTTGGAACTTATAATTATATATTTTTAAATGCAATCATACAAAAGTTATCTTCTTCAACATTACTAAAAATAAGCCGGATGATTAATGGAAAATGTATGAATTATATGATAATCTTCTTATTGCAGTTATACATTAAATGTATTTAACTTTTTCATTAATACATGAAGGATACGAATGTAGTAAATAAGTTACTAGACGTCAACAAAATAGCAACAGAGGAAAAACATTAAAAACATAATAGGATAAAAGACTACTATCATGTGTCAGTTGCCGGCCGATTCCCACTGACAACCGACGTCGGTGCTTCCCTCAAACCACGGAGTGAAAAGCGGAGCGAAAATGAAATTAAAAAAAAAAAAGATGTAATACAAAAGCCAATGCCAGTAGACTCATGCTATCCATGGTTGCAATTGATGAAACAGCTTAGCTTAGCGCTGGACTCCCCGTGCTAAATGCAATTGATCATTTATGTCGAAACATTTAAATTAACCTAAAGCTATTGCCATGCTACCAAAATTCAGTGCTACGGTCAAACGACACACCAAATAATGTAATAATGGAGTTTGATTAGTCTTAATATCCAGTAGTTCGTATTAGAAGCAGACTATCCAAATACAAGTCCGTGGCAGACCTTCTCGCCTCCAGATAACGAACGGGCACAATGTGGACCTAAAAAGCAATCGTCCCGGGATGACCAATTGTGAAATGAAGTAAATAAAAAAGAAAACGGGTTCAAATTCCTTTCCTTTTGTCCCCCGAACGTAGTAATAATACCATGCTAAACGCCCTAAGCACTGGCACTGTAAAGTACTTTCATTTTATTTAAAGTCTGATCCCAATATAAGGGATCAACGCTTTTCAGGGCAGAAACAGACGAGCTGTGCTTGAAACAGGTCGTGTGTAATGTGAATCACAAAAGCCTACGCAGTGTTTATCAACATAACTGATGTTAGAATGTTGACAACCAGTTGCCTCAATAGTTTCAAATGGATAGGCTTTCAGAATACCAAGTTTGCTAGCTAACGCAAATATCCAACTAACCAAGTAATTCTTCTCATTAATTAAAACAAGGTTATCTTACCCAGCCAGCTAATAACCTTCCTAGCTAACGGCAGCCAACATTAGTTAACCTTAGTTAGCTACAACAGTAGCCAACCCACTCGTATTCCAGCCTAGACTTACGTGGTTTCTTCTGTCACCGGATGCCATGTATATGTACTCATATATTTAATAGTTAGGAATTTCATTAAAATATTGCAACTGACAATCCCCAACAAACTACATAAAGACCTAAATTACCTTGTTATCGTTGCCACTCGCCTGCTCTCACTAAGAACAGCCAGTGTTAGCTAGCTAGTAAGCTAACATTAGAGCTACTACGCATAGTTGTGGCATAACACCCTCGGTAGATGCAGTTGTTGAAACAGCACCTTAAACAAACACGTTTCGCAGACAACTGCCTTTCAAGCCGACACGTATACCTATACTGACAATAAAATGTGTTAACTGACACTAGGTAATGTTTAAAAACAACATACATCCGATAAAAAGCGATCGGTGTCAATAGAATTCCTACCTGCATCGACGCCATGATGGAAACCCCCCGCATCAGGGCAAAGCAACGCAGAACGATAGCGACGTCAGGGTATCACGTGGGATAAGGGTAGTTATGTTGACAAAACCCAACATTAGTGCCCTGATTGCGGCAATCTAAAAATGTGGTGAGAAAATGATTGCCCATATATGTACCTTGCAGAACAGAAAATTTAACCAAATAAACTTGTAACCCAAATGAATCAAGAGTTACTTCATAACTGTGTATTTTTTCACTAGTCCTCACACTTACTCATGTTTATGGGAACAACCTAAACAGGTAAAATGTTTTGGGACTGAATCTCCTTCGAAGTGAAACGATGACTTTTGTACGACTACTAATGCTTCCTTGTGCAGATTAGATCCATGTAAGCGAAAGTTATTGCAGAGACTAATGTTTCCTTGAGCAGATTAGATCCATATAAGCAAAAGTTATTGCTGAGAAAGCTTTATAGTCTGACTCCAGAATTACCTTTTAAGGCCATAGACCGACAGCCTCTTTACAAGGAGCATGGCAGAACGCCTGAGGCAGAACATTCAGTAAAATCTGCAAAGGGGTAAAACACTCCCTCTCCTTAAAGACCACATTACCATCTTATTAATGTCACAAAAAAATATCCATATGAAATTTTTGCATGACTGTCAACATCTTAACCTGCCGATAGTTTCCAACTCACATCCAACCAATTTAATTGTAGCCCTATGTGAACATACAGCGTTAAAGACACTTGGTTCTATCAGGTCGTTGTCATGTAAGACATGCAGGCGGTAACTAAATACAAGAGGCAACTAGTTAGGTTGCAGACTAAACATCATTTTATTGGCCTGCATTTACCATCACAGATCTAGGACTAGGTGTACCCAGCCAATGTATATTAATCAATAATGATTCAGAAAACAAAACTCATGCCAGATTAATAGGTTGCAAATAAAATAACATGCTTTGTGAATACAGGTCAGGTAAATTAATTATTACATGTCACTATACAAGTTAGTTTCCTGGAATTGACCATTCATGCTAAGGGATATATATATATATATATATATATATAAAACAGATGATGGAAAATGAATGTGTTATATTGATGAATCATTCCGGTTTAGCTTGGTATGTTGAAGATCAGATTAAGGGAACTGCCTCAATAACAATATTTCGTCACTCAAAAAGAGTTAGCAGCAAAACAGTCACCAAAAAGAAACTTTATTGTGGTGGGGAGGGGACAGATGGTCAGAAAGGGTTTACGAATATCATCACATTCTGGAACCACCATTTCAGTTTATTATATTAAAATGAAAATCTTTATGACCAATAACCAGGACATAAAGCCGGGTGCAAAAAAAACATTTTCCAAACTTATTGACATAGCGTACTCAGCATTTTGTTTTCTATCTGAAGTAACATGGCAAACAAGTTAAATAGTCAAAAAAAATCTAAAATGTTTTAAAGCTGCTACATATCTTTTAGAGTTTTAACAATCCAAAAAGTTTGCAGCCATTAGGAGTTCCAGTGCAATCTCAGGGGCGATGGGGAATTCAGGTATTTCTGTTGAGCTGTTGGTATAGCGAACCTTGTAGGTGAAGTACATGCACACCTTCGACAGGACATGGGAGGGTATCTCTCTGAAGTTCACTTCGTTGGTTTCATTCTCAGCAAACTGTCCTGTGAAGAAAAAAATAACACCATTGCACAGGTGGTTGGGCTGTACATTACATTTTCTGGCTTCCATTGAGTTACAAAACTGCTTTGAGTGCATGGGTTAGTCCCCATTTAAAACATTCTTGCCAGTCCGTCTATTTAGTTTGCATTCATGTTTAGTCTCCTCGTACTGGCTGTAGGGACTTTTTGTACCCTAACCCAATTAAAATTCGGTCACAAGCTTTTTTTGACCACATACACTACAATTTTTCAAGGGTTATCGTTTATATTTTTTTGTAAGTAAGTTACGCTAATGAGATGGAACTAGATTGAACTGCTGTCTTCTTGACAGGGAGGCAAAACAACTACAAGACCAGAACTTAGCATGTTATGACAAAACGCATACCTGGTCCACTCAACATGGCTTTGATGGTCCCCGAAGTTAGGGCGTGTTCCCTCTTCACTATGAACTCATGGCCATCAGAGGAGATCAACTTCACATACATAGCATCTGGCCCTTCACAGCCACCGTAGGTCTTCTCTTCGCCATCTGACAGAACAGTACAGGCCAAAGTGAAGCAGTTTAACTTAGTTTAATATTGATCATTTATGTCTTCATGAGTTTTTGCTGTGTCGACATGTATATTCAAATTTAGTTGATTTTTACTCACCCATTTTGCTTGATGAAATCCGAAGCTCTTGGCCCTGAAAGAGAAGGCATATTTTCAAACCACTTCGGGCACGCTTTAAAATGTCTAAATTCACATCTTATTACTAAATTAACTATATTAATAAGCTGCCTGCATAGACAACATACAAGCAATTTCACTACCTGGCTAGCGGTCGAAATTAACTTGCTTAGAAGCGAACAGCGTTTGGCATTGTAAAACACATATAACAAGTGGAATCCCTCCAACATGTTGAATTCAAAATATGACGTCCATTATAATCAACAACATGAGCATAAATAAACATCTGATGCACCAAACAAGGTTTATTATATAGCTGCTAAGATGGCTAGCTAGCTACTTAGCTAACAAATCTTTGCCTGACGAACAATCATCGTTCCAAAAATACAGATAGGTACATTATCGGACGTGAATAAAATGTTTCAACATAACACATAGACAACATAACTAATCTATGGTCAGAAAAATATTATTTGGCTTTTTACCACACAATAGTTCAATGTGGAGGCTTCGGCTAGCAAGAGCTCTTGACACAGGAAACAGTTATACTCGATTAATAGCAGTGCTCGTCTGTATTCTCTTCCGCAGGATCAGTGCACGCTGCAAAAAACGGTTCCGTTTACAATAGTTAATGTTTTGTATTTGTGTAGTATTGATATGCGTCCCTTTTTGTTTAGGAATGTATATAATATACTCATGGATTAATACCGGATGCATGCATTTAACTAAAATTAATGGGGTATTTCATTTTTAGATATCTGTTGCATGGGTTTGCAATGAAGTACAGGGCGACACTGCCTCTCTGTGGAAGAAACACTATTATCAACACGATAAAGCAAAACTATTGAAGATATTTCCACATAAAATTTCCCGTATGGTTAGTAAAAATATATTTCAAATCCATCCCTTTGATTTATCCAATCTGTTTCATTTCAGTGTCTTACAGTGTTTGAGAACATAAGGAGCTTGCAGTTCCTCAAGTCAAAAGCTTAAACCAAACGTTTGCTATTTTTGAACCAGGGGCGTTTTTACCGATGATCTAGTAAGAGCCTAGTTAATAGTAAAATATTCAAAATGTTTCGTAAATAATTTGAGTTTTTTCCACTTCTCCTGCAGTCTATGGGGTAGAAATGGAAGTAATAGGTCTCTACATATTCTCCTGAAATAATTGTGTCAAAAGTGTGCGACAGCACATCTTTGAATTGAGGAGGCTTAAATGTGTCATGTCTCAGATGACCCTCTCAGGTCACATCATAAACTAATTTCTCAACTGCTCAGCCAGTGATCGTATGGATTTTCTCCACGTGGTGCCAGAGAAAGACCAAAAAGATCACCATGGACCTCAGCCAGCCAAGCCATGGGCTGTGCACACTACTACTACAGAGACAGTTTAGCAGTATCATATAAAGGACAGACTGCAGTAAAATAGCTGTGGAATGTGTCGATTGAAAGTTCACCAAACATGTCAACCTCTATGTGTAGAAACCGATGCCTGTTTGTGATTTCAGAATGACCTAAATAAAAAAATCAGGCATTTGGAACAGAAGGGGGTTTGTCTGAATCAGCGTAAATTGGTAGAATACCCCATCGTTGAATTTCGGATTTAATATTGTTTACATTGTTTATCTATGCAACGGCCAACTCCCTAACTTTTTAAAAAAAATGTATCTAAATATATTTTTAGTAGTATTAACAAACAATACACATAGCATTCATTATTATACTTCTGTAAATACATTCTGTAATGCAGTATTCTCTGTTTATTTACAAGGGCTCAAGGCACAGTCCTCTGCTTTGCAGCACTTGAGCACCTGCCTAAATAACGTTCCAAGCATTAGAGCAGGGGTGTCAAACCGGTTCCACGGAGGGCCGTGTGTCTGCAGGTTTGAGTTTTTTCCTGTAAATTGGTTCCCAGTTCAGACCTAAACAACCAGGTGAGGGTAGACCTAACCAATTAGTGACCTAATTAATCAATCAAGTACAAGGTGACAGCGAAAACCTGCAGACACTCGGCCCTCCGTGGATCCGGTTTGACACCTGTGCATTAGAGGGTCCTCAGAATGTACCAACTGGGTAGCGAGCTGTGGCGTGTGCTAACAGTAGCATGCTAGCATTGCGCCAGTACTGCTGTTTAGGCTAACATGCTAGTATTGAGCCAGTACTGCTGTTTAGGTTTTATTGGTGTGGTAAGGCTAACACGCCAGCAATGAGCCAGTACTTTTGTTTAGGTTTCATTGGTGTGGTTAGGCTAACATGCTAGCAATGAGCCAGTACTTTTGTTTAGGTTTTATTGGTGTGGTTAGGCTAACACGCTAGCATTGCGCCAGTACTGCTGGTTAGGTTTCATTGGTGTGGTTAGGCTGACGTGCTAGCAATGAGCCAGTACTTCTGATTTGGTTTCATTGGTGTGGTTAGGTTAACTTGTTTACACAGTGCCAGCACTGTGGTTTAGGTTTCGGCGTGGTTAGGCTAACGTGCTAGCATAGAACCAATACTTCTGCACCGGTCTGACAGCCTGTCATGACATGAGACAACAACTGTTGCCTGACAGAAATACAACCCTTCAGCCCCATTACTCTGCCTTACCATGACCCAATAAATCTAGCCCGGACAGAGAGACAGAAAATGGGAGCAGGATGGAGAGAGGTAAATGGAGTATGAGAGAGTAGCAGGAAGAGAAGGGACGAGCGGACGACTAAGAGGGGCGGGGGGGTGTTAAAGGTGATGCCAGGAGAGAGACCAGGTAAGAGGGAGGAAAGAGAGGAGTGTGTAAACATGGATGGCTGGAAGGAGAGAGGGAGGAAAAGAGAGAGTGAAAGGGGAAGAGAAAGAGGGAGGAAAGAGAGAGGGAGTGTGGAAGAATGTTTTACAGGTGGAACGTTGAGAGGAATTTGTTGAGCTTGCCCAACAGGAAACTGGGAGGGAGTGCTAATTACATCACTGATCTACTTTAGTAATTAATGTCTAATGTTGTTAGGCATTACACTCTGATTACATTATAGTGGTTGTGCAATGTAATGTCACCATTGTCCTAAACCACATTATGCTTGCACATTATCAACCTAGCACATTACCCCCCAAACACATTACCTTTCTGACACCAAATGATCTTCCTAGCCAAGTATGAACATGTCTGCATGTGCTGTGTGTGTTTAGGGAAAAAGATAGACGGACAGAAGTGTCCAGCTCAGATTGTAACTTTCCCTCTGTGATCTTGTTTTATCTAGGAAATGTGATGACGGACCAAATACAAGGCTTGTTAATGGAGGACAAGTAAACTAAGCGTGCCTAAAAGCACTTTGCATAAGAGAGACGGAGAGATAGAGCTGATAGAGAGAGAGAGCGCATGCATGAAACCTGGGATGGTTGACCCTCAGCTCCTCGGGGAACACAGTGACAGCGGATTCAGAGGTTTTAAAATAAAGAAACATGAGTTTTTAATCTCCTCAGCTGTGGCCTGTCCCCCTGCCTGCTGAGGCTGCAACGTGTGTGTTTCTGTCTGTGATTGCAACCTTCTATAAGTCATGTGTCTGTGACTCTGGAACCATCTTTAAGTTGCAAGTATCTGTCGGTGACTGTAACCATCTTTTAAGTCATGTGTATCTGTCTGTGACTGTGTAACCATCTATAAATCATGTGAATCTGTCTGTGACTGTGTAACCATCTATAAATCATGTGAATTTGTCTGTGACTGTGCAACCATCTATAAATCATGCGTATCTGTCTGTGACTGTGTAACCATCTATAAATCATGTGAATCTGTCTGTGACTCTGGAACCCTCTTCAAGTCACATGTATCTGTCTGTAACTCTAGAGACATCTTAAAGTCATGTGTACCTGTCTGTGACTTCAGAACCTTTTCAATCATATGTATCTGTAAATATATTTAATTTCTTTCGGATTTTTTGAGAAATAGTAACATCCATTACATTGGAATTGCCCATGTGTATCCGTCTTAGACAGAAACCAAAAGTATGGCTCCATGACATGTTACACACATGGTAAGTGCAGGGTTGCAGGCTTTAGGTAAAAAATACAACAATAGAAAGTACATTTTAAATAAATAATAAATGGCTTGACAAAGTAGAACAAACTTTCCTTCTGAGCTTTTTGGAAGGATTTATTTGCTTTCAGCCTTGTTAGTCTTATTAAAAGGTGTATAATTAACACACAGACATTATGTTTCAAGGTGCAGGATTCTGTCTACTGTGTTAACAAGCATTACAATTCAGTCACCGCGGAAATGTTTCATAGGTTCCTGTGTACATAAAGCTTACAGGGTGTGATACTGTATTTTGTTAAACTTGTCCTGTTCCAGAAACTCATGCACCAGTTTGTTGTCATGACATGCAAAGGTTGGGGTTACATACAACTCTTCTGTTATTGTCCAATCATGGACATGGTTTTGTAGAAACATATTGGGCTTGTTTTTATTGGCATCTTAGTAACATTATGTAATTGGTGTTTTAATTCTGTTGACTGACATGTGAGCCAAGTGGGTTTCTAATAGAATGAGGCACTCAGTCATGGTTTGCATTTCAAAAAATTATGTTCTGGTCAAAACTAGTGAAATAAAGGAAACAAAGGTAAAATGAGGTAGAGTAATTGTGGGGGTGTTCTATGTTCAGTAAGGAAAGTAAAAAAAAAAGAATACAGTGAAATACAGTAAAGTAGTAGAATTGAGTGGAATACAATGGATTACAGTGGAGTAGTAAAATATAGTGGAATAAAGTGGATTACAGTGAAGTAGTAGAATAGAGTGTAATACAGTGGAGTGGCAGTATAGAGCGGATTACAGTGAAGTAGTAGAATAGAGTGTAATACAGTGGAGTGGCAGTATAGAGCGGATTACAGTGAAGTAGTAGTATAGAGTGGAGTAGAGTCATTGACGCTCTCTACATCATTGCAGTCAGACACTTGTCATATCTCTGAGGGTATTTGCAGCTTTATCCAAGCTGTCACTATGTGTAACGGAATGTTCTCTGTCTGGCTTCCTCTGACTTGACCAGGAGGAGAATGTTTTGTCATGTCCCACATACGTAAGAGCATTGCACGGAAACAACACACAGAACGCACACACTCAGTGACCTTCCAGCTCTTTCAGGTGTCTCCTCCGTGACTCGGCTGGGAAGACAACGTTTACGGAAATGACACATGCGAGCACGCGCGGAAAACATTCTGTGACCTTCCACCAACCCATTAGCAGCGTGGGGTCAGAGGTGCTGCATGTGTGTTGACGGCCACTTTGAACCTATTCAGATAGAAGCCCCCCCCCACCCCCACTGCAGCTGCTGCACTCTATTTAGGGGTTGTCCTGCCACCATGGGCCCCTAAGAACTGGGCTCCCTTTACACACACGTGCATGCATCCAAACACATGCAAACGCGCGCACACACACACACGCGCACACACAGATATATGTGACCCATTTAAAACCTAAACGTCACTTCAGAATGCAAGGTTAAACATGATAGTGAGGGCTGCTTTTTACTGTGAGTTTTCAGCGTGGAGGACAAGAATTCCTCCACCAGGACGGGCAGCAACTAGACTCATGGTGTGCTGCCAAATAAATGACCGGAAGTTTTAGAGTCCAAATGTTTTGTTTTGTTCAGAAAGCCTGCCAGAGCAGACAGTTCTGAAATCTTTCCTTAAAGGGGCACTGTGTAAAATACTGAATAAAAAAAATAACACGACTTGCCCCTCAACTTCCCTCACTGAACAAGTCTGAAGTAGTACTAGCTAGCCAGGCGTTGTTTAGGGTGGGGGGGGATAGTACTGAAAATGTCTAAAGTGAGTACAAGAGGACTACAAGTTTAACTGATAGATGGACCAGTGAGAAAGTTTAAATGGGGAATATCTCACACAAACATATTTGAAACATTAACGTAAAACATACTGGAGATGTCTTCTGGTCATTGCTTTTGTTCAAGCTTGTATTACAGTAAAGGTACTGTACATATGGCCCCTTAAAGGATCAGATCCCTGTTCAGCCATGGGAACAATACAATTACCAAATATTACTGGACGGACTCTGTGGCAAACCAAAGCACCGGTCGTTTTCCAGGAAGCCAGGAAGTTATGGTCAGGGTCTCCAGCAATATGATACGCTACATGACCCAAGGGTATGGAAGAAAAGCAATTGAAGCCTACTTAGAAAATTCAATCTACCAATTGGCCAACCAGGCCATCAGCATCAGGTCTCAATTCCTCCTGGGATTCTCATGTCGTCTCTGCAGTTTGTCCGGGTGGTTTGCCTGCGGTGGCTGGGATGGAGCATCAGAGTGGACCCAGGAGACAGGGAGACGTTGACCCCAGTCCTCCACTAGGGTTAGCTCACGGGAATTCTGACAGACCTATCCTTTCTGGAATTTTCTTTGAATACCCATGTTACTGACCTGTTGCCAGTTCACCTAATTTATTGTGAGATGTTCCATCTGTTGCCTCTGTCCAAACGTTTTTGAAACTTGTTGCCGGCATCACATTCAGTGGGCATATGTACTACTTTCTATTGAAAATATGGTGTATATGATTTCCACATCATTGCATTCTGTTTTTATTATTAAAGGGACAGTCTACAGTTGAAACTACAAAGACAACCCCAATGATTCTTGTAAAAGCTTATCTGAGCTAGCAATAGTGACCAACTGGGGCGTGGCTTGTGGATATTTTGCACTACATTGGTCTGGAATTCTGACCTGGTTTCATTAAAGCTCTCTAGATGAGAGCAAAGGGTCATGATAAAGGACAGGTCTTTGGGCATCTTCACAGCGCAAACACGGGGGGGGGGGGGGGGGGGATTGTCACTTTGAATTTAGGGATTTATCCTCATAGCCTGGAGGAGGATCAAGGACCCAGTTACTCCAGTCTCCCAGTCTCCCAGTCATCAGCCTTAAGTCCCATGAGTCTTAGCAGGAAAAATATGTGCCCAGTGTCTGAACTGTACACTGCCAACACATGCCCTAGTTTGCTGGGTTATAAATGAACCTTAAAGAAAGGTTCTACGTTTACTAATCTTAAACCATACCCTAACCCTAATTTTACTGACGGGGAACAAAATCTGAATCTTTCTTTTCCCTGTCCCCATTTTGAAAAGGATATTTTTGTGCCTTAAGTGTGAGGTTTAGGGTTGGAATTCAGGTCAGGAATTACCGATTAGGTTTAGGTTTAGGGGCTAGTTTAGGCTAGGCATAAATGTAAAATTATTATGAATAAGGTTAAGGTTACCATGAGATTAGAAAAGATAACATGAACAAAAACTCCCACCACTGACAATACCAGGCATTTTTACAGCTCGTCTGCATAAACTATAACACACAATCAGGATGACAAAGTTCAGGAAGAACAACCTCATATTTATAGAAACGCTTCATGAAACACCCGATTTTCATAAAATTATGACTGATAGTCGTTAATCAAAGCACTCCAGCCCTCTAAACAGTGGGAAGGTGGGCCGTCCCTGTGTGGGTCATTCAATTAAACAGTGGGAAGGTGGGCCGTCCCTGCGTGGGTCATTCAATTAAACAGTGGGAAGGTGGGCCGTCCCTGTGTGGGTCATTCAATTAAACAGTGGGAAGGTGGGCCGTCCCTGCGTGGGTCATTCAATTCAATTAAACAGTGGGAAAATGGGCCGTCCCAAGTGATTCATTCAATTAAACAGTGGGAAGGTGGGCCGTCCCAAGTGAGTCATTCAATTAAACCGTGGGAAAGTGGGCCGTCCCTGCGTGGGTCATTCAATTGAACAGTGGGAAAGTGGGCCGTCCCAAGTGAGTCATTAAACAAAGAGCAACTTCAGTATGACGCATTGTTCTGGAATGGGGAAAAAGGCCTGACCTTTTGTATTTTTACCAGGAACATTGTTGAAAATAATAAACTAACATATAATTCACCCAATTGTAAAATATTGTTTGGTAACAGATAAAAACCTGAAATTGCTAGGTCTTCACCTGCAATGCTGTGAAGATGAAATGCATGTAGATGAAATGTAATATAAAATGTGTAGTATAGCATGTAGATGAAATGTAATATATAATGTGTAGTATAGCATGTAGATGAAATGTAATATATAATGTTTGGTATAGCATGTAGTTCAAATGTAATATATAATGTGTTGTCAGGGTTCCACCCTAGCCTGCCGGTTTTCGCCTCGTTTCCACCCCCTGGTGGCCGTTGGGCGCATGTACGGATCAACGTCACAATCACACCCAGTCACCAATCACTCACTCAACGGCCCGCACCTGTCCCTCATCAGTCAATCACGGTTCCTACATAGGTTCCCTGTTCCCATTCCCCAGTGTCAGTACAAACACAGTACTACGTTGGTTTCCCTTACGACGTATTGTTTTCTTGACTCCCTGCGTTTCACCGCAGACAGTAGCCTACTAGCTATAGTTATCCTCCTACTACACCCTGGACGTTACTGGAACATTTGTTATCGGGATACACTTCATACCTTCTCGTTTCTCACAACGAACGTAGAGTGCATTCCCCTCTGTATCAGTGCCGCAAGTCGCGCAATTGGAACCACCTATTACGCTCTGTGAACACACCCTTACATGTGTGGTATAACATGTAGATGAAATGTAATATATAATGTGTAGTATTGCATGTAGATGAAATGTAATATATAATGTGTAGTATAGCATGTAGATGAAATGTAATATATAATGTGTAGTATAGCATGTAGATGAAATGTAATATATAATGTGTAGTACAGCATGTAGATGAAATGTAATATATAATGTGTGGTATAGCATGTAGATAAATGTCATTTATAATGTGTAGTATGTGTAGATAAATCCTAATTTAAAGCGTGTACCTGTAATAGCGTGTGAATGTGTCATTAGTCCCAATTGGCTCCCTTAGTTCATGATGTAGTGTATAACTTATGATAGCCTTATGGGCCCTAGGCAAAAGTTTACATAGTATTACGGCAGGTGATTTCACCCAAGCGAAGTGAAGACCTTCTAGCAACCCTTACAACTTGATAGGATCTAATGCCTGATTTTGTTTGACTGTTCCGAATGATCGTATTACCAGACATCATATTCTATTCTGGAAGCCGTAATGTAAAAGTAACACTGGTGTTTTGATAGCCAACCGTGGCCCGGGTTTGATACTGTAATGGGAGACGATGCGATGCTAAGCTAAGCTAGCTATGCAAAGCATGGCAAATGGATGTCAATAATACTGATGTCTTAGCAACACCGGTTTCAAGACACTCAGCACAGATATTCCCTCACTGCTTACGAGACTTAATCCAATTTTAGCTTGAAGCTCTCACACCAGTGTTATTTGTTGGGCACTGGAGGTTACGGCTCTGAAGTTAGTTACAATTACTTGTTAGAAAAACCCATCAGAGCTAGGTGCAAATTGGAGCCCTACTTTAGAATATGTCTCCTACTTCCCTACATGCTGTACTCTACAGTCCCTGTATGCAGTGCGGTTCAGGTGTTATAACAGTGCTATAACGTTCAGATGATAGCACTTTTGCAATGGCCTGCTAACAAACTGACATCAAGAGGACAGAGAGGGAGAATATTGGGATGAACTTATATGTAAGGAGAGAAGGCAATCATCATTATCTTCGTCATCATAGGCGACTGAAGGTGTATATATGTGGTGGAACTGTGGTGTTTTTCTATGGATCTGACACCTGCCTTGGGACTCTCAGCGCGTCGCAGAGTTTCACCGACTGGCATACCTCTGTGTCCTCCCACTTCGTACGACGGGACACTCTCCCCAGCCTTCTTACATGAATCATGTACATTGCCCGGTGCCAGACAGAATCACGGTTGTCATTGAAATGAGCACACCGTTTCCATGTCCGGGGTGTGTGGCGCGTGACGGCACAGGATGAAAGTGTTTGCAAAGTGGCCCATTAACATAGCTGCCCCTATAAAGGTAGCGCACGCTTATTTGGGCAGTGTTTATATTTGGGACCCAATGGATCGTCTGTCCGTGTGGGCTTGGATCTGGTCCAGGACCCGACTAGTGGCCGGCCAGAGATATTATATATTATCGGTGAATAGTGTCGACATTGCCCATCTCAGGTAAAACAGACGTTGCCTGTCTCAGTGCCTTACCACGGGCGTGCCACAGAGTTCGTTTGGCACATTCAGCTCCACAGGGCTCCGGTAATAAGCAGAGCACTATATAGGGAATTGGGTAGGATAGCCATTTCACCGTAAATCTTCTTCCTGGAGGCTGTCGTGATTGGCTGACTCAATGGTGCAGGCGGAGCATACCATTCCAACTTTGAAGTCACCCAATTGAAGTTTAAATATAGCCCCAGTATGGCGCAGTGGCCTCGCAGTGCCGCTGCAACGTTTTGGCCGATTTCAACCACAGGGGCTTCAACTCGGCAGGGCTAGGGGCATCCAGCAGGGGGCACCAGGGGGAACGGGGGTGTTGGACAGGGCTTCCTCGTCTTACCCTGGTCCTTCGGCTAGGTCGGGTCACTAACTGGGGAATGTTTTAAGCTCCAGTTTGCATGCCGGTAAACAGCTCCCTGTTGAGCAGGCGAAGTGATAAGATTACCAGTTTGGCATTGGAGGACAGGCTTCTTAAACTTGGACTCTCTAGTACTTGCTGTGGAGGTTTTACGACGTGCTGACAACATAATTGTGAATTGGACATTAATAAATAAACAAGCCATTTATTTCCCAGCTGATGTACCACCTGATTGCAGAGCAAAACAACATATTTTATCAATCTTGCCAGCTTGCAAATTTTATCTACATTTTCTTCACTTCTGGAGTTTGTTGCCATGCCACCATTGTACCCCCAGAGACTTACATACTTACTGCCCCTAAAACCCACCCAAAAGGCGCAGAGTATTGAAGAGACCAAGACTTAATCAAACATATATGGACCGCGTACAAGGCATAACTTCTTTATTGTTATACACAGAAATAATTCTCCAAAGACTCTGCAAAAGTCAATGGGGCGACAGCATACTCTTGTGATATCAAAAGTCAATGGGGCGACAGCATACTCTTGTTATTTCAAAAGGCAATGGGGCGACCGCATACTCTTGTGATATCAAAAGTCAATGGGGCGACAGCATACTCTTGTGATATCAAAAGTCAATGGGGCGACCGCATACTCTTGTGATATCAAAAGTCAATGGGGCGACAGCATACTCTTGTGATATCAAAAGTCAATGGGGCGACAGCATACTATTGTGATATCAAAAGTCAATGGGGCGACCGCATACTCTTGTGATATCAAAAGTCAATGGGGCGACAGCATACTCTTGTGATATCAAAAGTCAATGGGGCGACAGCATACTCTTGTGATATCAAAAGTCAATGGGGCGACCGCATACTCTTGTGATATCAAAACTCTCACATGGTTCCTCATTATTTGGTTAAACAGTCTAAACATGTATAATCTTCATCCTGCATACATCCCCCGAGTTCACATCAATAACAACCAAATATAAATAAAGGTTTTCGTGCTGTCAAATGTTACTGTAAGTATATCATTAGATTACCCATTACAAACATGTTATATCCATTGTCAAAAAACAGGTGTGCAAATCGTTAGAAAAATACCAACTCATACCAGTTTCTGGACTGTGCTTCTGTAAAAATCCTTACAAATAGTATATATGTCGTCTATATATATGTATATATATAAAGTTTTCCAAATTGCAATGTTGCTTTTTAGAAAAATATCCCAAGTAGTGGTTGTTTAACCCCTCAAAGACACAGCTCTCACCCCGCTCAGAGGAGGCAGACTAAAAATGAAGAAAAAAGGATTTGGACTGAAATGAACTTATTATATAAATATGTAATAAGGTAGGTATGGCGAACCGCATTGCATTGGTGTAATTACTATACAACGTAAAGAAATGTTTTTTGTCATTACAAATGTTTACATAAGTCATGTTCAATAATGACACGCTTCATATGAACACCGTAGGACCAATCAGTATCCAAAGGCCAGTTAGTACTTCCAAAATACAGTTTTTCCTACTGGCTCCTGAATCAAGTGTTTTGTCAACATATCATGCAAACTTTCCTAACAATCTACATTGAAATAAACAAAATTCTGCCACTTTTCAAGCCCTTTTCTCAAAGACCAAAATACTCGAAACATAAACGCAGACTAATCTATTTAACAAAATGTGAAAGAAATAAATTAATTTGAAATGGACGGTGGCAAGTGTTATGTTCGTTTGTAGATTGTAAATACATTTAAAAAAAGAACTTCCATGCTGTTCCAGCAACTAAAATGTTTAGGATGTAGTGGCACGTTTGTACATCACCATCTGAGGTCAGCATTACAGTTCAATACTTTTGAAAGGCATTACTTCAACCTAACCATAACGTACGTACCAGCCACACATCGTATTCGCGCTTTTGTCAAGGTACCACACAACATCCCCCTGAATCCCACCTGAATAAATTCAACTCCATGTTTTCGTAAGATCTGTACAATCAATTCTAGAATCAGTTATTTTTCTCAGAATCCATACAGGATGTTCACTTGCTACCCTAACAGATAATAAGAATAAGAATGCCTTTTATTTTTCTAACTCAGCCAACTCTTACTCTTACTTGCTCTGACAGCTTAGTGGTTTTAGAATGAGAAGCAGAGAAGAACAGTAAGTAACTTGTCAACTAACAGAATCCCATGCACATTCATCTAATAATAATAACAACAACAAAAAAAAATGTTTTGGATTCAATAAATATTTGATAAGACTTTTCATCCTTCTGTCACATAGTCACATAGACCTAGCTATAGCTTGCTACACGGTGGCTTAGTTTTTCTCAAACCATACAGCTCATTTCCCTGCTCACATCTAGTCAAATGGTGAGTTTCTTTCCCGTTATATGATAAAATAATTAAAAATAAACAGACCTTTACAACAGTTAAAACTCTAAATAGACTAGATCCTTTTTTGGCAAAATATATAATCCTTCATTAAAAAAATAATATTGCACATTTAATAAAATTAGGATAGAAGTTTCTCATTATAAAGAAATATAATTATGCTTTTTATTCCTGATACCAAAATAAAAAGTATGTTGACTCTTGTCCAGGTTGATGAGTAGATTTTCTTTTTTTTTTTAACTAAAAGTAACCAACATAAAGAAAACAACAACTACAAAAAAACAAAAAAAAAAACTACAATTAACTACAAAAAACTACAATTAAATATTGTCAACAGTACCATGCACAGTCATGGTGTCAAAGCAGTGCCTTCTGGGTACCGGTGGGAGGAGATAGAAGAAGCTGTGTTGGATGGTGACTAGTTAACAGAGTAAGACTGGCGAGTGACCGAACTAGCACAGACGGCTAGTGAACGGTGCTGGGTCTTTCCTGCAGCAAGGGGTGGTGAGAAGAACCTTTGGAACCGTGGAACACTGGAACGCCAAAACCTCAAAAGGTTGGAACCTTAGAATCTCAGAACTTTAGGACTGTGGGAACACAGGAACACCTTCTTTGCTGCCCCAGTGCTCTGGTGGTGCTCTCGTCTCCCCATCAAAACGTCAGAGGGTGAAATAGTAAGGCAGCTGCTTGCTCCTGTCATCTAAAAGTGCACCTCCACACTGACCCAGAGTCACTCCGTCAGTCAGTCATCCTGTCATCCAGTCAGTCAGCTAGCCAGTCGCTCAGTGTCCTGGCCAGGAAAGACATAGGTACTGAAGGAGGGGCCTTTGGCCACACACAAGCTGAGCAGAGGGCTCACTGCTTGGGTCAACAGACGTGTATTTCAATATTTCAGCTGTGTGTGTGTTTGATTGTGTGGTATGTGTGTGTTGTCTTCCTTCATGTAGTAGTGTTTCTGTTTTTTCTCTCAGATTCATCCAATAGCTACCCAGAAGAGAGAATTATGACCAGGCAGGGTTGTAGTTGCTGGTCCTTCAGTCCTGTTCCCCTCCTGTTCCTCTCCGGTTCCCCTCCTGTTCCTCTCCTGTTCCTCTCCGGTTCCTCTCTTGCTCCTCTTCTCTTCCTCTTCTGTGTCACACAGCTGATTCCCACGCTCCCGTGGCTGATCCGTATCTGGCGGGAGCCATTTTGATTTATAAGGGCCGGCAATGCAACTACACCAGTTGCCATGGCATCACTGAGGAGAGAAACACGGTTCAGATGAGGTTTAATCCATTAGTTATGAACTGATAAAAAGGTTCTCCTTGGGAGAAATAACAAACATGTTGGCTAGTTGATTCATTTTCAGAAAGACAACGGTGGTGAACTGAGGTTACCTGACACATCATGTCAAGAAATGAACAAATATGATCGCTAGGCCGATATTCAAAAGCATCACCATGGCAACCAGGATGGAGTTAGGAGCCTGCAAGACAACATCAAGGAGGACAAAACAACATGGCACTGCCGCATTAGAATATATTTAAATCAATAAATCAGTTTGCTATTGATAAATACAAAAATAATTTGTTTTCAGGGGTTAAGTATCTGTGGGTTAGCTTGGTCAGTAAGTAGAAGTGTTTGGTCAATAATTGCAGATAATTGGTTAAGCAGAGGTGATTAATCAGTTGACAGAGGTGTTTGGTCACATAGATGAGTTTGGTCATTAAGTTGAGTGATTCAGTCATTAAGTAGAGGTGTTTAGTTATTAGGTAAATGAACTTGGATATGAAGGTTGTAGGTGAGATGTTTTTAGTGACAAGGTAGAGATAGTTGCCATCTAAATAGTGTCGGAATTAGACCCCACATTCCCTGGAAACTCCACCTCCCCATCTCTCCCCATACGGGGCAGGAGTCTCAGAGTAGGAGAGCTGACCTAGGATCTGTGCATGTGAACATAGTCCATGGGTCCTAGGAGCTCAAACTGATCCCAGATCAGTCTTCTCTGAGACACCCGACGCACCCCTTGGTTACCGTTTCTTCGCTGCGGGACTCGATCATCTCCCTGCTGGCCTTTTGGGTCTCTGCCAGGCTCTTGGGCCGGAAGGAGTCCTGCTTCCTGAGTCTCCCCGGCACGCTGTTGGCCGCGGGGTGTGTGGAGCCCCGGAGGACCTTGGGGGGCAGGGGCGCCATCCGGGCTATGGTCAGCTGACTGGGCTCCTCGTCCTCCTCCCGCTCGGGGTCCCTGGGCAAGGGCCCCAGGGTGGGGGTTTTGACGTAGTAACTGTGATACTGACTGTGGAGCTGTCCTATGCCATTACCAGGAGCAGGAGCCGACTGGGGGACAGGTGTTTTTTTGGGGACTGGCTCCGGGGCCTTCAGGGGTTTGGCCGGGGCCTCCTCCTGTTTGGCCGGGGCCTCCTCCTGTTTGGCCGGCGGAGGGGGAGCATCTTTCGGCGGATCTGCGGGAACGGACCCCTTTTCCTCTTTATTAGATTTCCTGCTAGAACGCTCCTCCTTGCTGAACTTACGGGCGGGTTTCTCCTCCTTGCTGACATTACGGGCGGGTTTCTCCTCCTTGCTGACATTACGGGCGGGTTTCTCCTCCTTGCTGAGTTTGCGGCTGTGTGACGATTCTTCTTTGCTCGTCTTGCGGGAGGTGGAGGCGCTGTTACCGTGCTGTCTCCTCCTGCCGTGGGGCGATGGAGGAGGTGTCGGCCTGGGGGTCACGGCGTGGCTGGTGGTGTTGTCATTCTGCTCCTGCACAGCAGGCAGCTGTTCACTGGGGATCTCCACTGGATCCATGAATGCCTGCTTGATGTAGTCAGGACCTACAGGGAGACACACTCCTTACTGGACCGTACATGTATCACATTTAATATTTTATTCACTGGGGATCTCCACTGGACCCATGAATGCCTGCTTGATGTAGTCAGGACCTACAGGGAGACACACTCCTTACTGGACCGTACATGTATCACATTTAATATTTTATTCACTGGGGATCTCCACTGGATCCATGAATGGCTGCTTGATGTAGTCAGGACCTACAGGGAGACACACTCCTTACTGGACCGTACATGTATCACATTTAATATTTTGTTCACTGGGGATCTCCACTGGATCCATGAATGGCTGCTTGAAGTAGTCAGGACCTACAGGGAGACACACTCCTTACTGGACCGTACATGTATCACATTTAATATTTTATTTTTGCATTTATATTGCATTTTACTCTATTGGTAACATCGCCTTGACAACTACAAGGACACTCTTCAAAAATGTTTACGTTTTGGATCGGGAGACCGGTCGGTTAGCGGGGACCCAGAGCTACGAGTTTCCCCTGCAGCTGAAAGAAAGCCCAGGGCAACACCAGTGAGTTTCCCCTGCAGACGGTGGTAGCCCAGGGCAACACCAGTGAGTTTCCCCTGCAGACGGTGGTAGCCCAGGGCAACACCAGTGAGTTTCCCCTGCAGACGGTGGTAGCCCAGGGCAACACCAGTGAGTTTCCCCTGCAGACGGTGGTAGCCCAGGGCAGGACTTGTCATGTGTGGCAGAAACTCACACAACCAGCGTTTCCTGACCCCCACCCCCTTAGGCAAATATTCCATTAAAGAGAGGCTCAGAGGACAAACCAGCGATGACACAGGAGATTACAAATCTCTCCCGGAGTGCCAGATAATGTAATCTGTGACCCAGCAAGCCACTGTCCAAGAACCCGGATTAGGAGAACACAACAAATCAGGGCCCAACAGTCCCCCCCACAACCTGGGTCTGGATTAAGGACAGAGAACCAGAACAGAACCAGAAGAGGGAGGCTGGGAGCCTAAGATCTGTCTGCATGAGACAAGGGTTGGTTTTCAACGGAGGTCTGAGAGAGAGCGTTGAATTACGCAGGGGTCATTTCATCCAGCATCCTGTACATTTTACTACGCTTATTTCATGACAAATGATCCTGGGGATCTGTCTTCAATCCATAACAGCAAAAATATGTAACACATTCAAACGTTGGATATGTCTTTTTCTAAGTGACCTCCTGGAAATATATTTTCTGAATTAATGTGGTGTTATTGTGATAGGTTCAGAGCTTTATAATGAGTTTTAGCCCTCCTGTTTCTCACTTGTTATAAAAATGGGTTCCACTTCTACCCACAATGACCCTCGGTGTGAAGCAAACCTAGAGAGGTTCAAGTCTGTTGGTGTACCTTTTCTGTTGCCACAGTTGCAATGAAATGGAACTGTATTTGCCATTTGCTTTGTGAACAGTGGCAGTAAAAAAAGGTTGACAGTAAAACGTTGACTCTCATGTGGCCCTCGCGGGGCCGTAAATGCATGACGACACTGTAAACGGGGCATAGCGGCCAGTTCACTGCCTCACGGCACATGTTGTTCAGTGGCTGACGGGCTTCAGATTGGACTTGGGGTTGTGTTACTTGAGGGCTACTGGTCCGCTCAACAGGGTGTCCCGTTCCTGATAGTAGAACTGATATATTCACGAGTCGGCGAGACAGCAGATAATTCAGTGTTTGCTAATGTTTTATGGTGGTCATGATGCGGATAAATTATAGTGTTGTTCAATAACTAACCAATCGTAGTAGATTCCTTACAGCTCTGTTGGACTGAAGAGCAGAGATGTTGTGTTCCCAATTCTAATGGCACCCTTTCCTCTATATAGCACACTACATTTGAGCAGTGCTCATAGGAAATCGGGTACCATTTGTGACTCTGTACGGAGAAGAGAGGAACCAGACCCCCCCCCCCCACAGGCAGACATTACTTATATAAGGGATGGGATCTGGCTTGAAAGATTAAAAGAAAATCAACTAATGAAATTCAAGTTATGAAATATCGTTCATGATCAGCATTCAAGTGGTCTCACAAATCAAATGTCCACAAAGCACCATTGATATTTTCCTTTAGGACCCGTTCGCCTAACATCATTCCACGGGGAGCCAACTGGAATTAGAGTGCTTGGATTCACAGTCTCTGTCCTAAACCACTCCCCACCATCTATATAGTGCACTTTGACCAAATCCTTTATGAGATGTTTCAAAGGGAAGAAGAGACTGACAGGCAGATAGCACTCGGTACACGGAAAAGCCTTACTGGGAACTCTCTGTGGGACAGCATCCCAAACATTAGTGAGTCCTATGGGTTCTGGTGAAAAGTAGCGCACTATATAAGGAGAAAATAGTGTGCCATTTGGGATGCAGTATAAAGAAGACTTTTAGAGCCCCCTGGCAAGCCAAGTCAGCACTACTTATCGAGTTAGGGTGTGAAATTAGGCTCACAAGACACTTTAAGCCCCGGCCTGACCAACTAAAAGGACCGATATGAGAGTGTACAAGGAATGTACTAGTGGAGAGAACTCTATTATCTGGGCTTAAGTGATCCTGTACCGTCAAGCAGAGTCACAGGGGGAATCCCAAATGGCCCCAGCTACCCTGTGTAGTGCAGGAAAAGGCCCCAGCAAAGCACATCAAGGGAAGTGTATAATGCAGGGCCGAAGAATGCCCCTGGATTCAGCCAGCGTCTGTTGGAGTAGATGGGCCGGGGGGGCCGGGGGGGGGGAATTTTGGCATTATGAAAGTTGTTTGCCCTCTGGAAACTGAACAAGTCCAAAATGAGATTGCATTTGAAAATAAATATAATTATATGCCTTTGATCATATTAAAACATTACAAGACAGCACCTTTTTGTTTATACACCTGAACTGAACTCATATAATACTATTTACCATAGAAAACATACTTGCGCTCCATGATTACTTTGCTAGTGCTGGCTAAAGTTAGCTGACGTTTTGGGTGGCTGTTTACTCTAAACAGAAACTTGAACCTTAAACTACTTTGGGGCTTATGGTTTCTAAGGTTTGGGACTGGAACGGACTAGGAAAGGGGAAAGGCTTATGCTCTGACCTCCAGCTCTGAGTGTTCGAATCCAGTGCCAGCCGATGACATTACAATTCATTCATTATTTCCCAGTGGCTGGTGTTGAAGACATAACATCAAAGCCAGTCTGGAGAAATCCCTGAAATTGAAAGGTGCATCACGAAGACAGATGAGTGAGTATGAAAAGCTGCTGTTACTCTGACACACTGTTGCTATGTTCAATGACTCAGTAAACTGTTGATTCAAGTCTATTTAGATACAGCGATGGGAAACCTGCCAACATCTTGACCATGACTGGCACGGCGTTATATCAAAACCCAATCGGCACCCAGGTCCTCCTGAAGTGCACTACTTTCATAAAGACTTGGACAAAGATAGTATACTAGATAAGGAATGGGTTTTCATTTTGGAAGCAGGTGTGGACAGGATCCACTGTAATCCGGCCGTGTTGTGTTGTGGTCAGTGAGGTCTTCAATCACTCCCTGAAGGGGGAATGTGAAAGGGTAATCTTTTACGTGATGATGAAGATGATGATGACAATGATGTGTTCTAGAATTGGAATCATAATCAGATGTGTTATATATTACTAAATAAAGCACACGTCAGAGCTTCTGCTGGCCTTCATCTCCTCAGGGATCAATGACAAGACCTGCTGCGTTTAGCGTTGGAATAAAGGCTCCCTAAATCAAACCCATCTTCCAAAGCCAGAATTAGTAACTGGTGTGAAATGAACACTCACCTGAACACAGGCAAATGGAAGTGTCCCAAATTACAGCCTATTCTCTAGTACAGTTATTACCAACGTATTTATTTATATTTTTGCAATTTTGCAGGCTGAAATGTAGTCCTTCAGTCCTACAGAACTAGCCCGGACCAGATTAAACTAACTTGGGCTTGTTCATAACTTTACAAGTTGAAATAGATATGCCGTCTAGGGAACTATATAGGCAATAGGAAGACATTTGGTTTGTGTCCTGTGATAAACTCACCCATTAACATTTTAGGGACAGAAGTGAAGACTGGGTTTTCAAACCTCAGACACTTTTCTGCTCCCTCTGTCCATATCTGCTCTCTCCCCTTTTACTCCATCACCTCTGTTCTTTCTTCTTTTACTCCATCACCTCTTGTCTCTCTCCTTTTACTCCATCACCTCTGGTGTCTCTTATTTTACTCCATCACCTCTGGTCTCTCTCCTTTTACACCATCACCTCTGTTCTCTCTCCTTTTACTCCATCACCTCTGGTGTCTCTTCTTTTACTCCATCACCTCTGGTCTCTCTCCTTTTACTCCATCACCTCTGGTCTTACTTCTTTTACTCCATCACCTCTGGTCTCTCTCCTTCCCCTCTTTCCTCAGTCTGATTTTCAAATTCTCCTTAACTCCACACTCCCCATCAAATTCTCCTTAACTCCACACTCCCCATCAAATTCTCCTTAACTCCACACTCCCCATCAAATTCTCCTTAACTCCACACTCCCCATCAAATTCTCCCTAACTCCTCACTCCCCATCGGTAATATAACAGGACAGTAATGAAGCATTTGTTTCAGAACGGATGCCAGCTACCTTCATGTTAATCCTGGGGCATGTTAACACTCCACCGCACACACACAGAAACACACCTACACCACACACACATACCACACACACACAGAACCAAACACAAATGCCACACTAATGGTTAATAATCCAATGACTTCCATTCCGTTGATGACCTTAATTTGAAGTGTCTTAACAAGAACCACCTAAAACCACTGCCTGTGTGTGTGGTGTGTGTGTGTCTGCGTTGTGTTGTGTGTGGGTGTTGCTGTCACTTCTATTGGCTTTGTGTTTAAGTCAAGTTAAGACCTAACCTAGCTGCTTGTGTGTTTACATTAGTATTTGACAGAGTTACTGTGAGCATATAATGTGTAATATTGCTTTCACACCTGTAGCATTTAGAAAATCAGACCAGCTCAACCTAGCTATGTTTGTATGGGTGTACGTGTCTGTCGTGTACGTGTGTGTGTGTTTGTGTGTGGAAGCTTTGTGTGAATGTGAGACAGAGACACAGCTCTCTCAGTGGGACAGTACAATGGAAGCTGCAGCTCTAAATCAACAAAAGTGGCGACACATTTGAACCCGGTTGAACTACAGGGGAATCTGCATGAACAGCAACCTTGGAAAATCCACTGCAGTTTCATCAACAGCAGACTCCCAACATTTCTGACCAAAAACCCACGGAAGACCATTTAACACCTCCCCTCCGAACCAAAGGCAGTCTTCTCATGCACTGATGTAGTGAAACAAGCGTAACCACAAAATTAGGTGGAAACGGAGCCGCATCATAAAAACCTACAAGGAATTTGAGAACAAATTGATGTACATCCGTTACGCATAAGCAACTACAGTGCCAAGATAAGAGACCCGTTGCCATAAAGGTGGAGCACCAACACCACCCTAAACACCAATATTAATCTGTTTATTTATTCCATTTATACTTGAACTATTGGTTCAACACAGTACATAATGTTTGAGATTTGAATTGCATCGATCCTATTGAAACTTTTGTGGGTATATCATTCACTAATATTGTGTTTATTTAGCAGATTGTTTGTTTAAAATTTTTGTAATAAATGTTTATTAGTTTTAGTGAAAAACTCAACCGTTATTCCTATTGTACCTCTAGCTTTGGCAATATGGTTGTAGTAACTGTCATGCTAATAAAGCTGAATTGAATTTACAGAGAGTGAAAAAGAGAGAGTGAGGAAAAAAGAAAGAGAGAGTGAGTGAAAAAAGAGAGAGAGAGTATGTGAAAAAGGAGAGAGAGAGTGACAAAGAGAGAGACCCAAGGCAGCTTTTGATCTATGAATCATTCTGGTTCTGGTACAGTTCATCCTTGGATCTCACACACACACACACACACACACACAAAGTAAACAAAAGTGTATTTTCTATATACATATTCAGGTGCACTGATAACAGAATTGTATTGGAAGGCACTTTCCATTGGAACCAAACCATTCATAGTGATAAATTGTGATAGTGACGCATTGTGATAAATTGCTAAGATGTAATTGGCATGTAGTTAATTACTCTACAAGTATGTTATATAAGGAGAGCATGTCATTTGAACAACAACAAAATACTACAAATGTTATATCAGCTCTTATCAATGACTAACAGAACCCTGGTTGGATTGTTTGGATACAATCCTTGACGGAAAAAGGCTTGAATATTAACCTTTTTACAGGTATTTAAATCCAGTAATATTGTTTAATGGTGAACGGTCTTCACGCCTAAAACCATAAAACATTCTAAAACTCTCTGACACTCAAGGACCCCGTGGAACACCTGGCTGAGGCTCAGATCCGGTTCCCAGCCGGCAAGTACGCTGACCTATTGACCTGTTCAGGAACCCCGCCCTGTAGTTCTATGCCTCTGAGTATGGCAACATCATGAATTACTTATAAACCGGGTGGTTTGAACCCTGAATGCTGATTGGCTGAAAGCCATGATGTATTAGACCGCATTCCATGGCACAACATCACGTTATTTTGGGATTTGTTTTGGTAGCCAGGTTTACAATGGACTTGTGTCACATTGGCACCTACATTGGCACCTACATTGGCACATGGCCCCATTGATCCCCTGCTACCCTAAAGCAAATGGTAAGGATGTTTGAGGGAGCAGGTCAAGAAACGGGTCCCAGGTTCAGGCTTGGAATGAGCCATATTGTGAGGAGACGGCACTCACTAGATAGGTGACTTCCATAACAAAAGCAGGTATTTTTTACCTCAGCATGGATCGAACCGCACGTTGCGGCATCGACTAACCTGGACACACAGGACCCTCCTGATTAGACAGTGAACATCTAAAATGTGTTCAAGTCATATACGTTTCCAAATGAACAAAGGGTAAGATAAGTACAGCCTGGCTTCTTGTCAACACCCTTTGGAAAGCCCTGAATTGTTCCTCCCATTCTGACCAGATTAAAAACAAGCTGAAACACAGCAGCTCATTGTGCTCTGAGAATCCTTCCTGAATAGCTGCTCCATTACAGCTACATTTTCCCAAATGGCACCCTACTCCCTAGATAGTGCCCTCCTGTTGACCAGCTCCTGTCGGATATTTAGGGCATTTAGACCCAACGCAGGACGATTGATTGGTGAGTATTTCTAGAAACTGGGATGGAACTGAGACTGCTGCCAACACAGACCATGCTAACTTTAACACATCTTTGCATAAATGCCTCAAGGGCGCATTCAGTTAAAAGAATAAAAGAAATGAGTGTTACTGAACAAGCCTCATCTGAACAGAGGGAGACGGAGACAGTCACAGAGAGGAAGAGGAAAAGGAAAGATAGAAGGAGCAAAGAGAGTGAAATTGAGAAATAGAGTGACAGCAGGAGAAAAGTAAAAAGACAGAAAGAATAAAAGAAAGAAAGAGAAAGTTGCTTGTGAACCAAACCAACCAAATGTGGAGTTCTGCTACCCAGCTATGGGGGGGGTCCTGTTGTCCAGGTTAAAGGCAAAGGCCAGCTCAAATCTGTCTAGCGGTTTTAGAGGCCATAAATACAGTTTGGTGGGTCAGTCCAAAACAAATAGTCAGTCAAAAACAGTAGTTGACAGATTGTCATAGCTTCAATTTACAAAGAAAACATCAGTCATTCAATACAACGCCGTTTTAACATTTTGGGGTTGCAAATGTACTTTACACTTTTGACAATTACTGTATTCTTTGTCGCCATGGCTAATCTAGGGTGAGGATTTATAGGGGTTAGTTCCTTGAGAGGTCAGGTTAATGATAAATGACTGATATGTACAATCTTGAAGGTGTATAATGAGCTGCACCATTAGGAAGTTCCTCCTAGAGCTGTAATTTTACCACAGTGCACATAAGAAGAGATCAGACATGTGCTAGAACATTTGAAAGGTGTTGTAGAATGTTAAGAACGGATATGTTATGTTACCGTATATTTGACAGGGTGTTCTAGAATGTTACCTGGCTGGTGGAAGCTGGGGGATAGCTCCATAGCAACGGCCCTAGCGATGTCGGCATCCTGACTGGCAGAGAGAGCTGCCTGTTCTGCTGTCTCTCCCTTCGTCCTGGCGTGAGCCGTCCTTGAAAAACACACACACACACACCACCACGTTAGACCAGCATGCATGCACCACACACACACACACACACCACCACGTTAGACCAGCATGCATGCACCACACACACACACACACACCACCACGTTAGACCAGCATGCATGCACCACACACACACAC
>JACXGK010002152.1:0-58377 GCA_016801125.1 Novumbra hubbsi | reverse complement strand
AGTAAGAAGGGGGCAGAGCCTAGTAAGAAGGGGGCAGAGCCTAGTAAGAAGGGGGCAGAGTCTAGTAAGAAGAGGGGCAGAGTCTAGTAAGAAGGGGGCAGAGCCTAGTAAGAAGGGGGCAGAGCCTAGTAAGAAGGGGGCAGAGTCTAGTAAAAGCTTGTGAACTCCTACTGGGGCTTTCTAGCTTGTATTAACATGTGCCTGTGAGGGATTTGCTATTCTGTAAAGTATGCCATCTCTCACCTTAACATTGTCCCACATATCTATGTCCTCTCTCAGAACACGGGACGTGTGCAGAGGAGTTGCAGGGACCATCATTGACTGCTGTAATATCAAGACACATACACAGAATAAATGAGACTTCGATATTCTTCACAGTGTTCAGACAGTGTCCTCAGACATTTAGTAGTAATTCTCACATTGATCCAAGGGTGGTTCTTGAACTGTCCAATGGTCATCCTCTCGTTAGGGTCTGTCTTTAGCAGCTGGTTGATCAACTCTTTAGCTGCAGAGGTTACAGTTCATAGGGCGTAGGTTAACAAGCATATCAAATACAGCATGTTAAACTGTTAAGCTACAAAATTCATTGGTCAAAGTACTGTACAAAAGTTAAAGAATCATATTTTATATACAGGAAAACAATGACAGACATTAAAAAAAAAAAGGAACCCAAAATAATAAAGTTGCCCTATGTACACCAAGCCCTTTCTCCATTCATTCAGTCCCACCTTCCTCCGATACTTCACACCACTCAGTGGCTGGGAACTTGTACTGGCCCATCCTGATCCTTTGCTTCATCCCGGGAGAGATGGCCAGGCCCGTGTTGGAGTAGAACGGAGGGTAGCCACACAGCCTGTAGACACACCACACACACCACCAGGGCTAGAAGGAGAGCTACTGAATGCCAACTCTACACCCAATAAACAGTCATTCCTACGACTTAGAGGGAGAAAGCCAGTGGTGGACCATGAGATGCACAGTGTTCTCAAAGAAAATGAAGACAGAACATGGAAGTGGTGGACCAATAGGAGCCAATAGTGTTGAAAGAGGAGAGGAAAACAAGGAAGTTAGAGAAGCAAGAGGGAGAACGAGGCCCAGGAGGAAACAGTGGGGAGAGACCCTGGACTCCGAACTCAAGTAGACAGCCCCTAAGCCCGTCAGCCTCAGCCCCTGAATGATGTATTACATCGCCACATCCAAGCGTACTTGCAGGTGCACTTTCCCATGCAAGGGAGAGTGATAATTGAATTTAGCTAACTCGCTACAGAGTTTACTAACTGACTACACACCTTAATGAGGAGTCTGACCGATGCAGTTCCACACTGCCACAAACATTTTGTCATGGTAATTAAATGAGACTTTGCGATTCTCGTCGTTACATTACAGTTAGCACCATGTGATAACAGTTTGCATAGAATGTTGGGAGATATCAACCCTGCTCGTGAGCTGTTGTTGGTTAAAAGTTGGCGCCACCCTTTGTCCCAAAGTAATATTTCACTCTCCCCCACTTGCCCCCTAGGTACTTAGCAAAGGATTACAGGTATGCGGGAACACCAGGTTTGACTAAGTCTACTGGGGGCTTAGGTAGCCTGTGACCTGACTCTAACACAAAGACACACACATAAGACACATATAAAGTAGGTACTCACAAGATGTACATGATCACGCCCAGAGACCACATGTCACATGACTTGTCATACTTTTCTGGACCAAGCACTTCAGGGGCTGGTGGACAGACAGGCAGACGCACAGACAGGGACAATATACAGGGAAAACATCAGCCACCATAAAACATTATAGCCTAAACACCATTCACATCTAGCGAGCATACACTACCTCTTTTGTTGTCGCAGACCCAACACTCACCAACATAGTAGGGGGTGTAACAGACCCAACAATCCCTAACATAGTAGGGGGTGTAACAGACCCAAAACTCACCAGCTTAGTAGGGGTTGTAACAGACCTAACACTCACCAACATAGTAGGGGGTGTAACAGACTCAACATTTCCCAACATAACAGGGTGTAACAGACCCAACACTCCCCAACATAGTAGGGGGTGTAACAAACCCAACACTCACCAGCGTATTAGGGGTTGTAACAGACCCAACACTCACCAACATAGTAGAGGGTGTAACAGACCCAACACTCACCAACATATTAAGGGCTGTAACAGACCCAACACTCACCAACATATTAAGGGGGGTAACAGAACCAACACTCACCAACAAAGTAGGGGTGCAACAGAACCAACCCTTACCAACATAGTAGGGGGAGTAACAGAACCAACCCTCTCCAACATATTAGGGTGTGTAACAGACACAACACTCACCAACATAGCAGGGGTGTAACAGAACCAACACTCACCAACATAGTAGGGGGTGTAACAGGGTGTCCGGAGAGAGTTGTGGAAGGTTGTCTCCTTGGCAAAGCCAAAGTCAGTTAACTTCAGCACGGCATTGCTCTCCTTGGTGGTGTAGAGCAGATTCTCAGGCTGTTGTGAATTGTGTGTGTACAAGAAGGTGTCAAAAATAAGAAAGCAGTAAATTGTCAAGAGGATACACTATGCCTATCGGCAAGGTAAGAGATGTACGTCTGAGAGTGATGTGTTTAAAAGTCCACCTTGACATCTCTGTGAGCGATGTTCATGTGGTGGAGGTACTCGATGGCTGTTCCAATATCCCTCATGATGTCTGATGCCTCTGATTAAAGCCATCAGATATACTGTCAATTGGATTAACATAAAGCACACAGCTATAGGGCCACCATTAAGCAGAATCTAAATGACAACATCAAGTAAGACTAATAGAGACCTGGCTTTAACCCAAAAAGCAAGCATGCAAAACCAAAGTTCTCTATCACAACTCACCTTTTTCTGTGAAAGCCTGGTCTCCTCTGGCCTCAATGCGACTGAACAGCTCTCCTCCGTCCATACTGAGACAACAACCGCAATCACAGACACAGATCAGAGCCCCTCAGCAACTACACTGATGCACCCTACAAGGCTTGTGTCCCTTAGTAATTACTGCCATAAACATGATCACCAAGTTGTGACCAGGAGTGTTCTGAAAAATCGGGAGTTTTTCAGACCATGTAACTTGACCTGGAGAAACACTAACGACTGTTCATCAGTAACGGTTTGGACGCGCAGTCTTAAGCCTAAAATGAAGCATACACAGAAGCGTCTCGTTCCACAGAGTTCTTTCCTCACCATTCCATGATGATCAGCAGGCATCTCTTCCCTTGGTAAAAGTTCTCATACAGGCTGAGGATGCGAACGATATACGGACCCCCTGACACTCTCCAATGTAACTCCACCTCCTGACGCGCCCTAGGATTATCACAAAGAATCTGCCCCACCGGCCAGGAAGGGGAGGAGAGAAGCAGACAGGAAGAGAAGAGGATGTGTAGGATAATCAGGGGTTGGTGTCAGATGGTCGTGAACGATGGTGCTCAATAAACATAAGATGTGTCTCTTGTGGATTAAGAAATGTGCTTTTTTACTGCGTTTGACACGTGGGTGTAGTTGGAATCTGTATTACAAAGTGAGTGTGTGTATAAAACAGGTGCTTTTTTTGTACACGTCATGTTGTGTGTATCCACTCCGAGGTCTGGGATTCATTTGCCTGTCAGGAAGATTCTCTGGAGGGCTTTTAAAATATATTTAGCATTTTTCGTTTATTCAAAATCGCACCGGTAAACAACACACTAATCCTGGTAAGACCCAAACTAAATGATTGAAAAATGTAGCAGAGGCTCAATTAAGTTCTGAGTCTATAACTGCTAACAGTTGAGATACCAAGAGGATTAGAGCAGAAATGGACCGCTCCACTCTCTTTACACATTACAGGAAAGTCTATGGGCCAAATATCCCCTCTTTCCAAGACGTGAAAGATGCTCACAGCTGTGAAATCATAATTTGTCACTAGAACTAATGGTGCTCAATATCTATCATGTCAGATCTATGGTGCAATTCATGCTGATGTAGTCTGATAACCAGAGATAAGATATTACATGATAATAATGCTCTGGATTTGTCTCTACACACAGCCTTAGGAACAAACCTTTCCTGTCTGTCTGCACAGAGGGATTGGGAGGAGAGGTCAGAGGCAGATTAGGCTGTTGATACTCTGCCTAAACAAGGCACACATCCCAAACACAGACACAACTAAACATTTTGTAAGCATTTATAATGAGCCAGAATAAATGTTCTTTCGGACTGTGGTCCAAGTTTTGATTTTCTGTCTTAAGACCTGACCAAAACAGATCCTCAAATATGCATCAGACAGATCATGTCATTGTCCACAAAACATGAAAATTACCACTGGTACTAATAACACACCCTCTGGTTGCCAGACAGCACATCACTGTCTACCCAGACTAATCCACTCTCTGTCTGTGTAGGACCAATCCAGTCTCCAAATCCAGCTCACAGAGAGTTAAATGTGCCTTGATCTTTTGATGTTATCAGTGCTTAAGTGGACATCTTTAATAAGAGTAACAGGCAACAGCCAAACAGACAGTAAAGTTTCCTCTTATTTGTTGATTCGGTAAATACAGAGGAGGAAGTAGGATAAAGTAGTGACTTCCCCAAAAGAATGACATCTGCATTTTAGCTACGTCATGCATACGGTAATGTAAAACGGTGTAAATGTTTAGGAATGTCAGTGAAACTAATTGTATATTTTTAGGATTATTTCTAGGTAGGCATGTCTTTCATATAATCCCATTCCCAGGCAGACAAAATAAAGTATTATAGGTAAAACCACTAAGAAAATTTGAGAACTGAGCAAATCGATAGATAAATGAATAACAAATGACTGTTCTCCCCCACACCCTCCCAATGGCAACGCAATTCTCAAGTGGCATTTTATTTACCCCAGAAAATAAGGAAATACATCAAGCAAGATCTGAAATAGGTTATACTGTTTGGGTCTGATAACAGATGTTCTCTCTTTCATTCACTCATACACACACGCTACCTTGAGCGCACATTTATTCCCGGTGTTCTTGCAGTAGCATTCCAGCACTTTTCCGTTGACGCCAAGTCCTAGTACTTGAGTTGTTACTTTGTAGTCATCTTTAACTGAATTGCGTTTGAACTCAGGTTTGGAATAAGCAGCCAGATGGTATAATGTGGGACCGCAAAGGGTCTCGCTGTCGCTTTCACCAGGCGTCCCCTGGATCTGAGGTTCGGATAGGCTTGCAGACGGCCTCTTTTCTATGTTGCCATTATGTTGCATAATGTGTTTCTTTTCGTTCATATCCCCCTCCGTCTCCTCTTTAACAGCGAGCAGAGGCAGTTGTGTTTTTATGAGGAAGCTTACAATATATTTCAGTCAAATGTCCAGCCGCAGCTTCACTATCGTTATCTTTTCACGGCTCTGATTCCTTTCCTTGATGTTACTATAGATAATGACGAAAAAATTATTCCAAGTAGGCTTATTTCTTTCAATGAAAAGAGATCTGATGTGTAATATTATTAGAACATAACGTATTGTTCCTATCTAGAATAGCAATATGAAGCAATTTAAATCTCACTCTAAATGCCATTCTAATTTGCAGTGTCGTTTACAGTCGATTAAGCCTAAGCTAACAAGGGCCACGTAACAAAATAAAAACGGGACACAACTGTGAACTACTACCGTGTGGTGTCCATCTCATAAGTCGAAAAGGCGCCGGTCGTCTCCAGAAAATGTATCGGTGAAATATAACTAGGATAACAGTCCGGTCCAGTATCTATTTTATCCGCTATTCCCCTCCCCTGAGTGACCTCCCCGGAGTCTGGGGCAAAACCAACTCTCCAACCCTTACGTCAGCGATGCGCAGCTCAAATTCATTCACACAGTACTTTCCTTAAAGGAACCGTTACAAAGCGCTTTAGCCCCATTAAAATAAAAGTATTAAATTAATGAAGTAATATTTCATGTTAAATATGACAAGAAACCTGGCCAGCTTGGGTAGCCTTTATTATGTGCACAAACGACAATCTTAATTGAACACGGCAAACTGAAGAGGAAACCTACATTCATCAATGAATATCAATGTACATACAACAGCTTTGTATAGAGCTGGAGTAGATACCTCTATAGGATGTAGGTCTTGTGTCCCTCTATGTCTCCAGAAGTAGAGTAACCACTGTTGTTGATGGGCCATGTGCAGGGGCTGGGGGCTGGGGAGTGGACAATATGCTCAAAGAGGACCCCCTCACGAGACAGGCCCATCCTGGGTAGGTAGAGTCTCACATGGTTGTCCTGACCAGGCCAGAAGGCGTTAGGGTCAGCTCTACGCCGGGATGGCCCCCACATGTTGCTGTGAAGAAGAACCAAACAGCACATATGACATGCAAAACAATACATGTTGCAGCATATAAGCCTCACTTTCATATACGTAAATCCAAATGGCGATTTCTGTGATTTTGAGTGTGTAGACCCGCAACATGGAACGCTGTAGAAGTATGTGAAGGGACAAGAAAGTCATTGTGTACCATTTCCAATGTGTGGTGTACCTGCTGGTAACCCCTTCCCCCCCAGGCAGAGTTGGGCCAATTTGGACCACCCGTATTGGGCTCCCTGGCTTCAGATATTACTGTCAATTACAAGTATATATGCTTATCGCCCATCTCATTATCCGTACGTTCCATTGATGTGTGTATTAAGTTCCTTTTTTTGTCTACCACTAGCTTCAGTGTATGTGTCAATGTGCTATGTAAAGCTACTTGGCGATTCTGATACCATATAATGCAACCATGTCTATTCTCCACTTGACGTGACTGTTAGTGTTGAGTCAGTAGCGGTGAGGGAAACCCACATCTGCTGGCAGGCTTTTTGTAGAGTGTCCTCGTCCTCCAGACCATGATCCTCTTCCTGATTCTGGGGTGTACTGCAGTTGTAGACAATCCGTGCTTTGGAACGGCTACCACAGCCTGGGTTGGACCCTGCCTGCCTTAGAACAAGACACTGTGGACCCCCTGGGGCTTGATCCCCTGGATGCAGCAGAACTGAGATGTAGGGTACACACCGAAACAGAAACACACAAAATCATGGTGCTTAAACGTTTGCCTGCTTAATAATAAAAGGTACTTGTGTAAAATGAGGTTATGTAATTAAAACGGCACTTCACCAAACATCATCTGGCACTGTTAATGTGCATAGCCACAGGGGTGTATGTGAGCTCATCAAGATGCTTTGTCAGGTGTGCAATGCCCAGTGTTTGTTTCCAGTGCAATTATTTGCATTATGTGTGTGTTTGTTTTACATGGGTCTGTGTGCGAGTGTTTACTTCAGGACTCACCTCTCTCCAGGGTGGCCTGGTTGACTGTCACCCCTTTGTTGTGACACTTGTCCAGTGAGTCCAGGTACTCCCCCAGACACTGTCTCCTGAACCTGTCTACCAAACGGCCTGTGTCTCCTCCCAGAGAGGATGGGTTTGAGTGGGCATCCTGGATGGGGTTTCCTATGCACATGGCCAGCACCTCCTCATCCTGAATCACCCCCTGCTAACAAGGTTGGTTTCCGGTCATTATAGCGCCAAAGGAAAGGCAACGTTGCAGAAAGAACCTTGATGGTCCGTAGTGAGGGCTGTTTCTGGACCGACTGTGTCCTGCCTGTGAGGTTTGATTGGTTCTGCCCTCACCTTGATCCTGTTGCGGCGGTGCTGCTGATCCTCCTCAGACAGGGGAATGTGCCGACAATCTGAGCTGGGGAGGGACAGGAGCTGGACACCACATCTCCTCAACCATGACTTAGGCCCACAGCTCCCCACTGGCCTCCGTCCTGACAGGAGGGCTGGAGTGAGAGGGCAGTGGTGGAAGTAGAAAGTCTTCCTAGCCCTGCCTTTGTATCCATTCAGTCATATGGTAACCGAGCCCTGTTCTATGCAGCCTTCTTTGGGGGATTGATTGGAAGGATGATGTTTACTAACCTGCAGGGCTCCGGGCCCACTGTCTTCTGCCTCTCACTATGTCCATGTCCCTGTGTCCCACTGTGTCCACCCCCAGGGAGGAGCCTCGCTCTACTTTCTCTGGCGGGTGGTCCCAGCTGGACCTCTCCTCCGTCCAGGCTTGGAGGTCCACCCCCAGGTCATTCACATCCACTGTGTTTCCCTCAACGGCCCTCCGGCTGGACACTGGGTTTTCTACTTGGTGTAGCACTACAGGGATGCCATCCTGATGCATCAATTCCAATGACACACACACACACACACACAGGACGCAAGTCAGAGGGCCATGTCATCTTATCCAAAAGATCACCACCTTACCACAGCTTGGAGGTCATTCTAACTCACATGGCCTTGTCCACATATTATGTTTATCAAGTTTCATTGGCTGTTCATAGCTCCTGAGTGTGGATGTACCATTTGACCTCCTTTACCTCGGGCAATGGGGTCCGGACTCCAACAGAACTAATGTGTGGCATGTTAGTCTGCCTAGAAGGACGGGTCACATGGGCACGTCCACTTGTCTGGAGAACGAACAGGGGAAGATTGCAAGACAACATGAAACAAATTGTCCACCAAAAATCATGCACAGCCCCCTTGGACCAAACCGTGTATTTTTGTAAATGATGGATTGCGTGTTTTTGTGAGACTCATGTTCATGTCAGTGTGAAATCTCTAATTCCTTTTCCAATTAAAATGAGTTAGGCCCCGCACCCCGAGAAGGATGTGTGGTTCATTTAAATTGATCATGAGCACACGTGAGGCATATCATGCCTTATATTTTTGTTCCACAAAAGTCAGAACTTTGGTGAATTCATCAGAGGCAAAAGGTGTCCCTTCTCAGTAACAGTACTTGTGTACAAAAATGTAAAGACTTACGGTAAGGAAGAGCACTTCCAACGTCAGCATTGGTTTACCATCACTAACATGCGTTCCTTGTAGCATCTATTCTCCAAAGCATTATTCACCCAAATGTCTTCAAAATAATCACATGCTCCCCCTCGCTGATTTAATCTGGGGGACAACTAGGTAACATAATGGGGTCAAGAGCCTCGGCAGCCTCAATGACATTGATATTTTGTATTTACCTTACAATACCGGGAAGGTGTCAAATAATCCGGGACAGGTGAAGTGATTTTCACAGTCATTTTTTCTCTTTCAACAACCAACATCTCCAGCTCGGTAACCGTCGGCTTGTTGTTAACCCACCTCGACAAATCTCCGAGACTATCCAACTGCCGACGAAAGGACCTCCTTTGGTTGACCCAGTCTTGATGCTTAGCGTCATTACTTTCCGGCAATAGGTCTTTCGTTGAGGGATTACTGCCTTTGTCCCCTGCTTTCAATTCCATGAACATCTCGGCAATTGAACGGTGTAGATTGTTTTTTCCGGAACTGTATTTGAAGACTTTGGTATGCACACGGGGCGTTTGGATATGGGTGGTGGGATGAAAACCCTATCCCTTGTTTTAGCTGGACCAAACCCTCTGCTTACAAATTTGTATGAATTTGTCACCAATATCTCTCTTTAATCCGCACCAGTTCTTTTTCTATTCTAAACTATCCATTTTGAGGGTTATAGATCCAGACTGGAACGAGTAAAATGAAACGGTTTTAGAATGTTGTTTCTCAACATTACCCGGCTATTGCAATGAAAAACCAAATTTACATTCCTCATTTTGATACATATTCTCATGGCTTAGACTCTTGGTGAGCAGCGCAGGTTTAAGACCTAATCAAGGGTGTTTTTCTTAAGGTAACCATGGTGCATTCTGTTGCATTACGTCGGAGGCCCGCACCGAGTGCAATTTGCTGTAGCCGGACAAGTCGGTTGGTTAGCAACAGAAACAATCCGTGCGAAGCAATTGGGCTACACAGATGGGTATAAAGCATATATATTTATATCTAGCGCACAGACGAGCATCTACCCTAGTACGGAAAAGCCTGGCCTGGAATCTACCGTTTGGTACTTGTTAGAAGACGGCTTTATATATATATATATATATATATATTTATAAAACGGTACTGTTTAGTACTGTTGGTACTTGTTAGAAGACTGCTTTATATATATGCTATATATATATAAAACAGTCTTCTAACAAGTACCAAACGCTCGTCTGTGGGCTAGATGGCCTGTACATGTGCTTGGTCGATTGTTGAACATGTACAGGTAGGGCCTAAAGGTTATGGCACCTTCTTAATTTTAGTTTTTTTTATTTTGTTTCCTTACAAAGTCAGTATGTAATGGTTTTTATTTTCTTATTACATGTTGTCTATTAATTACGTAAATTTTTTCAGTTCCGCATTTAACTAAACCACTACGGAGGACCGAACGTTTTATTTTCACGAAATAGGCCTATAGAAACATGTGGGTTAGTGATCCACATGGAAAGAAATGATAGATGCTCAACCACCAGCGTCTGTATGTTTCGGTGTTTACAGAACATATTCGATTTGGGAATCTGATAATTGGCTACCACTCTTCTGTTTGCCCAAAGGAGGCTTGCGGTTTTATCAAGACCCACACCCCCTAACCACGTGATATTTGTTTGCGTACGGTAACACAGATGAAGTGTCTACGGGTGTTGGTCATGAGATCCGGTAACAGGCTCAGCCACAGCTTATTAAACTGCGACATCAAGCCATTCAACTGCTCAAAAAATTTGACTAGACTCCGATGACGCACGCATTCTTGGAACAAACACTTCGTAACTCCTACTACCAGATTATTCATGAATTCTCCGACTGTGATGTAGCCTACAATTGCTCAATTTAAAAAGGCAATGTGTAAGATTTGACTGTACTACTGGCATAAAAATAAGCAAAGATTGCCAGTAGACATCTGCAGTGAATGTTTAATTTGTTTAAAATAATATTGTTCTACAAAATGAATCAATGACACACAAACGTGGAGACTTGTTATTATTTAGAGGGAAGTTTCTACACATGTCCCTTTACAAATCTCTACCTGAAACTGTAAATATTTTAGCCCAATCGTTTTACTGTATGCACCTTTATTTTTTACTTATTAATTATTTGTTGTCCTTATTTCCGTTGTTGTGTGTAATCCTTACATTATTGTAAGTAATCCTTTCGTTTTAATGTCTATACATATATCCTGGTAAAATTACAAAAATATAACTTGAAGCTAGGATATACAGACAGGAACTGGAGCGGCTAAGGATATATTTGCTTGGCTCCAGTGCTGGGGTTTCCCCCCCTGTTGCAACATGTTGTTGAACCTGTTTTTTCAAGGTTGAATCAAATGTCAGTATTGAATGTAAGCAACAGTTCTACCAATATTATTTGTTATTGTTCGTTTTAAATGTAGTGCAGTTTGTTTTGTCATTGTCCTCCACTTGTATATTCATGTCTTGTGTTAGGTTTGTTATTACATGTGGACCCCAGTAAGAAAAACTACTGTATTTGGCTCTTATGGATTGTAATATCCTAAATTGTTAATGTTAGCTTTTTAAGAGAATCATTTAAAATAATGATTTTGTATACTTATTTTTTTTTTTTTAGAGAAATGGGAACCCATCATAAAGTCAATTAAAGTCTTTGGTCTTACAAGTAAAAGGAACAGTGAATTATAAGACATCTACAACCCCATTTCCCAAAAAGTTGTGCTGTTATTTTAGGTCAAACTTGTACAGTAAATGGTCATTTTGATTAGCAGAGTAGGTCTACTGTAAATAGTGTTTATTATGCTATTGTCAGTGACTCCTGATCGACAGAAACTAGCTGTGTTGTGTCTAGCCTTGCAGGGCCTTGTCTAGCACATGTTCATCCAGGACAGAGTAAGGCATGGTGACTCGTAGCTGCTTCTGCTCTTTCATTGTCCTTTGGATTGTCTCATAGGCATTGGAGTTTCCTGACCAGCACCGACGAGCAACCTGCAAGCAAAAACAAAAATCCATTATTAATTGGATCTGTGACATTATGAGATGAATATGAAGGCACCCGTTCAACCTATCCTATAGCAATACCTCTAAGAACAGTATCTAACAAAACCTAACAGCAGGACGCTCTCCAGTGCCCTTCATCATCCCTCACTCACCCCGTTAGAGACATCCCAGTTAAGCATCAGACGGGCTCTCTTTGCTGCCCCCTCTGACCCATCCAGGAGCAGACCAAACCCTCCGTTAATTACCTCACCCCTGGACAGAGAGTAGAGAAATACAATTCAGTTCATACAATACAACTTAGGATGAGAAGGAAACATAACCGCTTTATAACTTCAGTTGTGATCACATCTGACGGGATGAAAATACGTTTCAGAACGACCAATCAGCAACATCGGATGCGCTATATCTCGTTGTAACTGTACCAAATGCGTTTGTGTGCACTCCCTCCTCGATCACTCCTTCCCTTCACCTGTTTTAAGGCTGAGATTCGGTTCTTACCAGCCAACCCCTCCGCCATTGTGGAGAGACACCCAGGTGGCCCCTCTAAAAGCATCGCCGACAAAGTTCTGGACGGCCATGTCTGTCAGGAGCCAAGGCCGACACACAGTCACACGGTTATACTTCAGCAGACACTGAACACGCATAGCTGTACTAGCTAACGTGTTGAAATAATCATATCGGTCCGAATGACGCTTGTGCTGCAGTGTACCGGCACAGAATGCAGAACCGTCATACACATTGGAGGTCTCTCTGAATGGACTGTCGGTTCCGCTGACGTCATGGTGGTCTCGGCTGATGACCACAGGAGCCTGGTCAGAACACACGCAAACTCTAGTGACATCATTCTGTCTACCCACTGGAGATTCCAAGCTGATCATACAAACTCAAGTGACTAAACCTAAACAAGCATAATTAAACATGGAAATGGGTATGACTGATTTTGCTCTTACTGAAACGCTTCCATCAGCAATAGCTTTATTGATGGCCAGGGCAATACACACGCGTCCTTTCTGGTCTGAGTAGAGGATTCTGGCTTGGGAGCCCACGACCTACACAAGGAGGGCAATCAGAAAATTAATGTTCATTCAATAACGTGTTATTTACCGCTTGGTGATTGTGTCCTGTATGTGTCCGATTAATTAGTACCATGCTGTGTTTTCCAGCCTCACGTATCCAGCGGATGTTGTCGTTGTACTGCTGTTGCACACGCTCAGTCACGTTGGCACTGATCTCCACTAGTACGGCGGCGGCAATGTCATCCGTGATAGCCAGGTCACGGGAGTCACCGGAGGTGCAGACCCAGCGGAACGGTCCAAACCCCAGAGAGAAGATGTCTCTGGAGAGGGGAGGGAGCTTTAGCTGATCTTATCTCCTGACCAGAAAACCCTCCCTTGTTTTTCAGAGATTTCTCGGTTTGAGCCGTCACCTGTCACCTACCCCATGATATGTTGGACGTAGGATGGATAGCGGAACTCCGTTGCTCCACCTCCCTCCTTCTGTACCGCAGCTCCTGAAGACAGTGAGATGAACACAAACCCGGAGGTTATCAAACTAGGAAAGGCTCTGTTTTCTTGTCTGTTGTTCTATTTTCTTTTCTGTTGTTCTGTTGAGTTTCCTGTTGTACTGTCTGTTGTCTTGTCTGTTGTTATTAACAAAACTGAAATGTTTTGTTGTTGCATGGTGATGTTTATCTGAGATCACAGATACCCTCCCTCCTGCTATCTGACCTTGTGTCTGTTACTTGGTGTGAAGGTTGACCTGTACTCCTCACCTGCCCTCTTGGCTTCCAGGAGGAAGGCGTTGCCATAGTCCCAGAAGAACATCCCTGCCTCAGACAGCTTGTTGATGGCAGCTACCTGTCTACGTAGGCTGAGACAGAGGAGGGCCAGACCACAGGTCAGAGAGCAACCCTCTGAACCTGAACAACAGCCAGCGTTCTCCAAATAAATCAGGGTCTTGATGAATAACAAATGAGCTAAATCAGTTGTGTGACTGGAATGGAGCAGAAGCCTGTGTACCCAGTAGCTCTGCAGGACTTGACTGAACTAGACAAACTGGAAAAGCATGAGGCCATACAGAAGTTCTGACCTCTCATGGACCATGGTTTTAAAGCGTGCTGGGTCTGTGGCCATGAGCTGGTTGGCCTGTTGGAAGCTGAGCTGCACCGGGTAGTACCCCCCGCTGAAGGGGTTGTGGAGGGAGGTCTGGTCTGTGCCCAGGTCCACCAGAAGCTCCTCCGTCCTCTCATACTCCTTCAACAGACGCTCCCTGGCAGAGAGGAATTTATAAAGATATGTCCACTTCACTGTGGTTTGAAAGTGATTGAGGTTCGCTGTATAGTCAACTACTTTTAAGTCCATGCCTTGGTTAACATCCCACACTCACCATAGGTCCACAACATTGCCATGGTAACCCAAGCTAAGGGGAGTCTTGGATCTTTTGGCCTCTCTGTAGAAGACACAGTCAGAGGGACACTCACATAACATACAGGTAGGAATGCCGACGTGATGTCTGCATGTCCTCATTCATTATTACCTAATGCGCCGGATGCAGTGTTCTATGTCACCGGTGACCTCCATTAACCAGCCCTGCTCATGTCTCTTTCTTAGGGGAGTCTCATCCACCTGCACAGGATACATTCAATACAAAAGCCCAGGCGGTACATTGAAACACATCGTTCTTCCAGCACATACAGGCACCTTTTATACATGAATATAAATGTCAGAGTGCTATTGGCCCCTAACGAAGGAAACCCTCTGACCTCGGCAATGACCCCAACACAGCCGGCGATCACAGCGGCCTTCGCCTGTGCCCCGCTCATGCCCCCCAGCCCGGATGTCACCAACACCCTGCCCCTCAGGTCGTCAGACCCCAGGTACCTCCTCCCTGCGTTCAGCACTGTCAGCTACAAAGGGAGGGAGTGGGACCGGAGACAGAGACACTTAGACACACACATGAGTTGAAGGAGAACAGTGGCCTCTGCTGCTGACTGTGAGAACTAACCATGGTGCCGGGTACTATTCCCTGAGGAACTAACCATGGTGCCGGGTACTATTCCCTGAGGAACTAACCATGGTGCCGTGTACTATTCCCTGAGGAACTAACCATGGTGCCGGGTACTATTCCCTGAGGAACTAACCATGGTGCCGTGTACTATTCCCTGAGGAACTAACCATGGTGCCGTGTACTATTCCTTGAGGAACTAACCATGGTGCCGTGTACTATTCCTTAAGGAACTAACCATGGTGCCGGGTACTATTCCCTGAGGAACTAACCATGGTGCTGTGTACTATTTCCTGAGGAACTAACCATGGTGCCGGGTACTATTCCCTGAGGAACTAACGATGGTGCCGGGTACTATTCCCTGAGGAACTAACCATGGTGCCGGGTACTATTCCCTGAGGAACTAACCATGGTGCCGGGTACTATTCCCTGAGGAACTAACCATGGTGCCGTGTACTATTCCCTGAGGCCCAATGTAGCAATAACTACCGGCAGTCATCTGTCCATACCTGAGGGGGGGGAAAGCAACAGGTGTTTAATTCAATCCTCAACGACTACTTAAACATTCCGTATATAAATGATATCTAGGTTACGCACATTGACACGCCCAAAGCAAACATCTTCTCATACTGTTCTCTGGATGAGTAGTTTGGGATGACCTGAGAGAGCGGGAGGGAGAGACGAACACGGGAAGGAGGCCGAGGGGAAGAAGGGAGAACATCTGAAATCCAAGAGGAAAACCAAAACGATAACAGGGAAGCGTCATCTATGGGGAACGTGGAGAGCTGTGGATACCATGCCGTTGGTGATGATGGCGCGGGGGGAGGACGACAGGCTCGGGAACAGGCCTGCTGGATGACCACTATACATGACCAGAGTCTGCTCCTCGGTCATCTCACTCAGGTAGTACATCACCAGACGGAACTACACACAAAAACACAAAGACCCAGTGGCCATGGAAAGTATTCAGACTCCTTCGCTTTTTCTATTTGTTTATGTGTTTTAGACTGAATTTATAATTACCCAATGGCCATTCTAAGAGAGCTTCAGAGTTTCTCTGAAGAGATGGGAGAATCAGCCAGAAGGACAACCTCTGCATCTCTTCTTTAATCAGTCCTTTATAGTGTTGGCCAGACACATTTTACTACTTAGTATAAGGCATAAAAGATTACACTTGGAGTTTGCCAAATAGCAATACAGAAATTATCTCCGTATTATGAAGCCTGAATGTGAAGCACTCTGTCTGGAAAAACAAACCTCATATTGCCTGGCTAATACCATCCCAACGGTGAAGCATGGGGGTGGGAACATCGTGTTTTGGGGATGCTGAGTTCAATTCATCTCCAACTTTGTTCATTGTGTGTAGGGAGAGTCTGAAACCACCACTGTAATTAACTGATGAGCAAAAGATCTACAAGGCCGAGGTGAGGTTTTTGTCATTTTCTCCAAGCAAATGGATGAGGTTTTGGTCATTTTCTTCAAGTAAATGGATGAGGTTTTGGTCCTTTTCTCCAAGTAGATGGATGAGGTCTTGGTCATTTTGTTCAAGTAAATGGATGAGGTTTTGATAATTTTCTTTAAGTAAATGGCTGAGGTTTTGATAATTATCATGAAGTAAATGGATGAGGTTTTAGTCATTTTCTCCAAGTAAATGGTCTACTTATTCTCCAATAAATGTTATGCACATATTTCAAAATGTGTTTTTACTTTGTCATTGTGGGGTATTGTGTGTACATTATTGAGAAAATAAATAGATGTCATTGATTCCAAATTCAGTCTATAACACAAAATGTAAAGAAAGTGAAGGGGTATTTTTAGGCACTGTATAAATCACAGGATTCATGTCTCTAGACATTTCACTTTAATCTTCACACACATTACTACACAGACATCTACATAATGGTTGTGTTAGTTGTGCCTACCTGAGCCCAGTTACTGAACACCTGTCCATTCCCTCCATACGTAACCAGCTCCTGGGGAAACTGGAGAGCCAGGAAAGGAATGAAGATGAACCGGCCGTTGACAGTGAGAACTAGCCGGCCAATCACAGTGCTACGTTCAAACAGAATGAGCTGACCTCACTGTGCTTTGTTTGATAGTGGTGGTTACCTGAGCAACAGCAGGGTCCAAGTTGTTCATGATCATGAGCATGATGGAGGCAGCTTGAGGTGTGCGACAGGGATACTGATCTATAGGGTAGGCCCTGAAGACGAACCAACAGTGAGCGCTCAAGGTGCTGTCGACCGTATCAGGGCAACGCGAAAAACAATTGGGAGTACTGTAGGTGGGAGGGGGGTGAAAGACTATTCCCTCGGTGATCATACGCACCTCATTTGTGTGGGTGGGCAGAAGCGGTACATGTAGATGTGTCCATACTGCCTGAGCTCCTGGGCAAACTCTGAAGCAAGGTTGTTATGGTGGGAGGGGGGAAAGTAGCGCAGGGCATTCCTCAGAGCCAGCTAGAGAGCGGGACATAGGGGGAATGGGGGTGAGGGGGATGGGGGTGTGTGTGTTAAGGCCTTGGACTGCTATTGTTTTACAAATACTCTACGACATTGACCCTTTTGTTCTTTACCATCCGAAAGTTTCCCTGGTCCACTCCAGTGCTCACTCTCTAGTGCTCACTCTCTAGTGCTCACTCTCTAGTGCTCACTCTCTAGTGCTCACTCATATCCCTCTTAATCATTGACAGTGACCTTTGCTTCCAGTCCTAGCAAACAGTGGACAAGCTACCTGAAAATGCTGTGCTTTTTTGGGGCAAGAGGGGGTGAACTAAACTGTCTTCCACACCTAAGCACGATTTACCATAAATAGATTAGACCAAATAAATCTCACCACATGCTGTGGATTGTTATGTCCTTTGACCCGGATATTTCAACAGCTCAGTCTTTACTCATTCTGCAGACACATTCAAACATTTACTCTCATTGAGTAACATTACACTGGGTATGATGTGACTCATTAACCAATTCTCATTAGCCAATGTTTGTTACATTTAAAATCCCTCTACCTCTGGATTATTTTTACAGGGCCGTAAAGGGAACAATGACGGGATATAGCTGCATAATCATCTTGTGAAGATATGCATATTTGGTCTAGTTTACTACTAAAATGACACAAAAGTATTACGGTTTTCTTGAATACAAACACAGAGAAGTCAAGTTCTTAAATGTCTAAAGCCAATTTCCTGAGCGTGGCGTGAATCTGGTTTGGCCCGGTCTGCTTTTACAGATGTGCCGGTATGTATGTACTTACCCTCTCCTCTTCTGGAGTTAGGTTGGGAGTCCTGACGGGTGCATGTGGCATACTTGGGTCCCGACCCCGGTTGGGAGGCATTGGGTCCAGGGGCAGACCGCTGCACAGATCCTTCAGGTTCGACATCCTGTTCACACTGTCTTGTTACACAGCAGGACTTCAGATTGATCAGGGAAGAGACAGACCCAGGGAGACACCCGTCTGTGATCACGGTGTATGTGAGAGGCCAGCTCTACAGCTCACTACTATCCACGGTTTATCAGACTCAAGGAACATCATTCTGTGGGACAGCTACCTGTGTAAGGTTAGGATGAAGGTCAACCTCCGTTCAACGCTCCCATTGGCTGTTTGGGCACTTTCCCCTTGTCACCCACCAATTGTAAGGCAGAACCAAAGAAGTGCATGTGGTAATAATTGATCTCCAAGTGAACATGATGTGGCACACGCTGAGGGTCACGTCCCAAACAGATACTATTCTCAAAGTAGTGATCCATAAAGGCTCTAGTTACATGTAGTGCACTAACTGAGAATAGGATTCCATTTGGAACATGTTTGCACTGAACTCTTAGCTAAAGCTTGTAACTCAGTTACACACTCACATACACATCTCGGACCCTTTGACCAAGTCCATATTACCTCATACAAACATACCTTTATCAGGAAAATACCATTTCTAATGATGACTGCACTGACCACACAAAATATTTTTTACCAAAACATTCATGGTTAGCTGTCTTTATTTACAAATGATCAGAACTAACAGGATCTTTTACATCAAAGAAAAATATAAGAAATTCATGGTAGCACTAATTTATACATAATAGTAGATACAGGCTTGAGCTTTAATTTAACTGTCAACTACAGGAAGGAGTTCTTACTGCTGAATTTTTGTTCATCAAGATAGTGTTGGCAAAGGCTTCCATTCTTCGTTCAGGCCATGTCCTATGTTGGTGTTAATGCCAATGCTGTTCTTTCTTCTTTGACTAGAAAGGAGAGAAAGAAAGGAGATTATCTGAAATCCAGAGATGCGGCAGTGCCTTTGAGAATCTCTGTGCTGCAGATCACCAAAACAGAGTTCTGGGTCAACCTTGACAGGGTATTGACTTTACATGGTCCCAAAGTGGAATTGCTAGACGTTTGTACTATAGTTAACAGATGAGCATAACAGCAAACGTGTGGACACAGCATCACCTTTAGTTGACCCTGTTACAGGCCCTGGAGAAGGACAAGTTGATCTATCTGGACCAACTGATTTCCCCAAGTAGGATGGTTGGCTAAGCAGTAGCTTAAACGCAGGCCTGGCATGAAGAGAGGGAGAAGCACAAGGACGTTGCTGACCGACCGGCTCCCAACCACCCATCGTTCTGAAGAATGTTCCCTTCCATGTGGCAATTTACCCCGATCACAGGTTTCTGAGATTCCACTTTGAAAAAGATTGAGAGTTAAGTCCCTCTGTATTCCCTCATACCTTTTTAAAGATGGTCAAAGAAGGCTAAAGCCATCGTTAGCCTTGAAAGCCGTGATTGTATAGTGTGTTCAAGATTTGATGGGATAACCGCTTGTACCCATGCAGTGTCCCAACTTTTTTGTAGCAATACGGTTTTTAGCATTGTTATTTGACAGAATTCGTTTTTTACTTAAAGGGATTTTGTTTTTCAGCATGTTAAACCAAATGTTACCACTTACTTTCAATGGTGAATCATCATCCACAGTAGGTTTGGTCTAAGTTCTATTTCCAAGACTTATTTAACCTTCCAGTTGACCACACGACCCAAACACTTCAGTGGTTGGACTCAAGCCAAAACATGTTTGAACTCAGAAAAAGACAATTACCAAAGCTTCAGCAGTAAAATTATATTACAAATTAGGTCCAACATATTAAATACCATAATATTAATTTAAAGCTTGTAACTTATAAAACACAAATAAATGTCTTAGTCATTCAATGATAATACACTTTATTATAATTTATATATACACTGCAGAACAATCTTTTAAGTGTAATTTAGAAATCTGAGAACCAGTCTGAGAACCAGTCTCTTCAAATAACGTCTTTATTAAAACACAGTGACTGCTTCTCAGCATACTGGAGTGACTGCTTCTCAGCATACTGGAGTGACTGCATACTGGAGAGACTACTTCTCAGCATACTGGAGTGACTGCTTCTCAGCATACTGGAGTGACTGCTTCTCAGCATACTGGAGTGACTGCATACTGGAGAGACTACTTCTCAGCATACTGGAGTGACTGCTTCTCAGCATACTGGAGTGACTGCTTCTCAGCATACTGGAGTGACTGCATACTGGAGAGACTGCTTCTCTGCATACTGGAGTGACTGCTTCTCAGCATACTGGAGTGACAGCATACTGGAGAGACTGCTTCTCAGCATACTGGAGTGACAGCATACTGGAGAGACTGCTTCTCAGCATACTGGAGCGACAGCATACTGGAGAGACTGCTTCTCAGCATACTGGAGTGCCATCTCAGTCAGAATCCACAGTAAAATAACACCTCAACTATTATGAAATATAAATGTTAAGTAGGTCAATTAAATGCTCATGTCCATGAAGTTGGATAGCAGCAGTAACCAACAGGCCAAAGCAGAGGCCATAAATAAACTATTAAATACCAAGACAATCCGCTATATATAATATGTTCTAACGTGTTCCCATTCCCTTACGATTAAGGCTTTGTCTAGGTATCAAGTAACAATAGACAAAGCTGATAACAACAAAATAATAAAAACAAAAAACATAAAAATGGAAAACAAATGTCCCTCCCATTTTTTATTGGATGTGTAATATGTTGTTAATACAGTATCTGCATAATACGAGTAGAACCACTATCATACCGCAGATAACAATGAAATGTTGAAAGTGAGTGGTTTTGGTAATATGGGGCAGATCAACACACAAAGCACAACATTTTTGGGGATCTACTTTGGCTCGACATCACTCCTTTCACAGACAGTGGCCAAAATTCACAGAAAGACAGTATAATTATCAAAAGAAAAAAAATTCAAGTAGAAATGACAATTTTAAAATACAAAAAGCACAGAACATGGTCTTGGTTTGAACTGTCAGAAAAGCATCCATTCAGATCTCTGCGGCTCTTACAGGTCGTGAGAAGAACCCAGTTACAGTACAGTTAAATAAAAACAGCTTTTGCTTCCATAATTCAGCAGAAACAGCAAGTTGTGAATGATTCCGAATATTAAACGGTGCTGCCTGACACACTTGTTGGTGGAGGGGTGTCCGCGAGGATGGAAGATGAAGGCCCCGGGCTTGAGTCTTGGTCATGGTGCCCCATTTCAGAGAGCTCTCCCCGGGCTTCCTTCTCCTCGGGGTAGAGTTCCGGATATCTCTGCATACACTCCTGCATGCCCCTGAACTGCTCCAAACACTCTGATCCCTTCACTTCCTCCTTGCTGTAATGGAAACAGGAAAAGGCCTCCTTAAATGACGCTCCACAGGGGCCACTAGCCATCCCTCCTAAACATGGGCAATTCCAGTTGATCTCCCCATTCGGCAGAATCAGACCTATGAGAGGAGGAAAGGGAAACAGGTCATTACCCTATGAGCGGAGGAAAGGGAAACAGGTCATTACCCTATGAGCGGAGGAAAGGGAAACAGGTCATTACCCTATGAGCGGAGGAAAAGGAAACAGGTCATTACCCTGTGAGAGGAGGAAAGGGAAACAGGTCATTACCCTATGAGAGGAGGAAAGGGAAACAGGTCATTACCCTATGAGCGGAGGAAAGGGAAACAGGTCATTACCCTATGAGAGGAGGAAAGGGAAACAGGTAATTACCCTGTGAGAGGAGGAAATGGAAACAGGTCATTACCCTATGAGAGCAAACATGTTATTAGGTATAATGGAGTTGGGCATGTCTGGAGCAAGTTACCAACCAATAAAAACATTTGTGATAGTGGGACATTAAGCTCGGACATCAGATCAATCCAATAATATAGTGAAGGTTTATCTTATCTAGCCTTACCTCGTTCTTCGTACGGGTCATCAGGATCTTCCTCCACCAATTCAGCTTTACTTGGTGTTTGGTGTTCCTCCTTGGTTACAAAGATAACATGGTCCTTACCTACCACAGAGAAAATAGGCCGAGGTACATGTGCTGGAATTTCCACACAATCCTGCCTTTAGTGGCGTTAGGCTGTGACATTCATGTATACTCCTTTTGTAATAACCCACACACAGGCAGAGATGTGCTCCAACAGTTTCCCGTCTCTAGTCTCCCTCCCCAGGGTGTCTACTCGTCCCCTTTTTATAGAATCCTGCCCTCCCAAGTTCATCTGGAATGTTCCAGACTGTGGTGAAGTTAGTTTTAGATCGGACATTGGAAAGACATTTGGCTCTTCAAATCTCAATAGCTCTTTAACAATAGCACTTTAAGTATTTAATGAATCTAATCACATTGTGATTACAAAATTGTGTACAATGTGTATACAATTTTGGATTAATCGAAAACTTGATGATAGTCTCGAAGATATCAGTATAATATAATTTTTAATAGCCATGGATACCTTTGGAGTTTGTCTCAGTTTGTAAATTCAAAAAGATCAAGTGATGATCTGAAAAGGAGCAAACTTGTGATCTATATTTTTTATCTGGTTTTATTAGTCCAGCTAAAAGCTCTCAAATTTGGATTGAAACACGCCAGCTACCTACCACAGCAAAATGATTACATAGTGTGTTGATAATGTCTGCATTTTGAGATCTATGTGTAAGTCTGGAGAAAAGTTATCTACCGACTCATCCGGTGTTACATTCAAATCGTCAGTCCTCGGAATACTTATTACCTAGAATTTTTTGTCTTTTGTAAATTCTGTAAAAAGGGTCCTACCACATCTGAGTTATATCCGTACACATTACAATCATTATCATAGCATTATCTATTTTCACAGTAATTATTACCCATCTAAACCATCCTGGGAAGATGATTCTATTATTTCCCCTTTGAATTTGTAAACAAGTGTCATAGTGGAATAGTAGGGTCTGTGAAGCAAAAAACTGAATCACTGCATTGATATGTCCAAGTCATTGTCACAAGAGTGAGTTTCTTGAAGCAAGACAATATCTCAATTTCTGTGTATGAGCAATATAATAAAGCTTTACTTTTTGTTAAATCCCTTAACCCTCTGACACTCAAGCTAATTCAATTTAGAATTAAACATAAATTCGTGCATAGAAATAAATTGGTGTTATTTAGGACATCGCACCAAACAATGAATATCCAACAATAAAACAGACAATATGAAAACTGCACCTGGACCTTATTGACTACACACCGACCAGAAAATATAAAGTCGGGTATTTAGGTTTTGGTCTCCGGATTAGCTAAAAAGACTCATTCAACATGATCTTTGTTAACGCAGGAACAGACGTTATTAGACGGGAAATACAAGTGACACCTCTATCAATATCTATATACATTACCTTCCTCCTTGACCGAGGACATTTTGCTGGTGTGGTATATACAAAGCCGTGTTGTTCCCTTCAAGGTGTCACGGATTTCCGCATTAATGTAGTACAACAAAGTCAAACAATATACAGTACATTTGACATTTAGTCACGTCTAAACGTTAGTTACTACAGGTAACGGAACCATCAACGTTCACCTTAAACCTTAACCCGTTTCCTCTTAGTGCGTCATGACGTAGCACGAAGGACCCCTTTGGCTGGCCAGTTTGTTTCCTGAGTTTGTAGATTGAAAACTCCGAAAACAAATGAGGGGCCCTTGCCTGGCGTGTTTCTATACATATTTGCCACCGGACTTAAGTCTTTAAAATGTGTTGCAATGCAATGGTCAGTACAATCTCAGAAAACACAACACTATAACTTTCCCCAAAATGAGTTTTTATTGAGAATGATCTTTTTTCCCCAGAATACATTTGTTCGGAACAGCATTTCTTTTCTTTTTTTTTACATATTCAAAAAACTGTTATTTTACACTGTAGAATAGATCGACGCATGGCTATATACAGAAAACCAAAATCCATGACATCTGAAAGTGTTTAATACGGTCATGCTTAAAGCAGACGATTAAAAAACACAAACAAAAAAAACTTTCCTCACCCAATGTTCCCCAACAAATTGGGTAACCGGTTTCAAAGTGGCAAAAGTAAGATTACCTCTCCCTGAACACACCCACCTCCACCCAGCCAGTTTCCACAGACGACCTCCAGTTGAGGGCGGTTCACTTCATAACTCTTCTGATGCACACTCACAAAATAAAAAGTAAACATTTGTTTTTGACATAGCTGGACCACAATCTTAAGAGTCCTACACTCCTTTTCCTGTTTAAAACCCATGTCTCATGTCTGACAGAAACATGGTTATATTCTGATTAGTTCTGGTCCAAACCTTCCCTTGCCATCAGGTCAACACCACAGATAACGCTTGCACCAAATGGCCAGGCCGTGAAGGTATACTACACACACTTGCCTACATCCTCACAGATGATGGAACGTCAACCACCATAGTATTCCTATGTAGACTGGGCATGAAAAGGTCTAGTAGGAAAGGGACTGCCCTCATCCCAGTGCAGTATACAAGTGTGCATACTACATAGCTCTTATTTCAGTCTGAAAAGGGACCCCCCCAACCCTCTCCATCCTGGTAGGCCAACCACACCCAGGCAAATGGTTACAATTGAAAGAGGGGTTGATCAATGTGTTGTCTAAAAGGGGGTGCCGGCCACAGGCTATGAATGTCAGGATGTAGTCAGTCCCACCACTGCTTCATGAACCTGTTTCGGCTGAACATCTCGTGGACCATGTCGGGGGGAGATGCCAGAAAGCATCCAGAAAAACGACACTGAAAAAATGCATTTGATTGCGCAGATAAAAAAAATATAATCTAAATGGACATCAAATTATATGAATAATGACAATAAAACTAATAATGAGGTTTGGTGGGACTGATCTGGGGTATATATTTCCATGTGCATTCAGATGGGGGGGTGGGGGTTGTCATAAGGTTTGGCAGCCAGTTGTTTGTCTAGAAGAGCAGGGCCCCCATGCTTCCCACCTCACTCTGCTCCTTTACAAAGATCTCAAAGTACTGATAGATGATGGTGACGGCCAGCAGGATACCGGTTCCCGAGCCGATAGCCCCCAGGAAGTCCGCCATCACGGAGAGGCCGCCGATACAGAGGCCGCCGAAGGCTGCGGCTGTGGGGATGTACCTAGAACAGTGGCAAGGGTACTGCTCAATACAAACACCAGTAGATAAAGCGTAATATCAAACCTGGGGAAATCTACCATAACAGGGATGTTTGGGGGAAAGTTAAAGAGAAAGCTAACAGACAGAAATCTACACACATGTATGTCATAAAGACAACATTGTAATGCAATCCATTTATAACACCGTTAACCAAATTCTCAATCCCTACTACATGGAGCTACAGGTAATTTAGCACACATATGAAGCATTAACATGATATCAACAAGTCATTCACTAGGTAGTTATGTTCATGGTAAAATGCCACTGATGTTCGCTCCTTGACTAAACTCTTTATGTCACGGGTACTCTAATCAGAAATTGATACCACTTAAACTCTGAGGTTCTTAATAATACATTAAGAACAGGAATAGTTTGCCTACTTGTTCACTTTCTCTCTTGTTTTGTACAAGTGAGAAAAGGTGCCTTATTTTATGTACTGCCATAAGAGACATGGTTCCGGATTTGAATTAACAAAAATGTGCATGCATCAACTTGACTGGTCCCTAATCAGTTTCTACAGGAAACTGTATTCAAACACATTGTATTCGGACAAGTTACCATGTAAAAAAATCAAATACCTGGTCCAAGCACTAAGATGGCTAGCTGTTAAGGTGTTGTTTGTAATGTTGGAGAAAATTGTGCCATTAAAAAATTACTTTTATTTACACACACACCACACACCGCACGCCCACACGCGCGCGCTTTTGTCTTCCCATATAATGAAAGCATATAATGCCTTTACCTTAATGCACAGATTGTATTTAAAGAAACAAATGTCTACATTTGAGTAAAACAGAACATACCTGTTGAGTTCATGAACCATAGAAGTTTCTCTGTGTCCCCTCATCACCATCTGCTGCTCCTTTAGCTGTTTAGCCACCTGGGACACCAAGCACATGATTAACATTACCAGCATTACACAGATCTCGACATCTAAAAACACTTGTGTCTCAAATTAAATCTGTTCATAAGTACATAACACAATGTTTCTCAACATCAGTCCTTAGGACCCAAAGAACTGCTTGTATTCATTCTGACAACAAGTAATTGACTTGAAAACAAGCAGTAATCTGAAAGGGTTAAGATCCCATGTCTAACAATTGACTTACATCTTTAGCAGATGAGCCAGACACCTCAATCCATGTCTTTGAGAAGAAGGCACAGGAGCCCAGCATGAAGCAGATGTAAATGGCAGCATGGATGGGGTCGTCCAGGACCGAACCAAACGACTCCGGTGGAGAGAAGTAGTAGCAGAGCCCACCCACGGGGTAGGCCCGGGCTGGACCGCCCGTCGTTGAGTCCTACAAAACACAACCCCGGTCAGTGCATACAGCCTGTATTGGACATGACTCCACCTCTTCTCAGGGTCAGCCTCCAAACCCACCTGTCTCATTCTTCAGAACCAGGGTCATTGTTCTAATTTATCCGGGCTTATCTACTTTCTTGTTGGACCTTAAGTTTGTTTCCTTACCCACCCCTAGGACCATGTCCCAGGACCACCTGGCCGGACGACTCCCATCTATCCCTGCCCAAAGTCCACCTGATTGTGCAGTTAATCTAGATCCTGCATGATAACTCCTGCTGTAGCAGCTCACCACTGATCATGTTGCTATTTTTGTCTCAACTTCATAACCAATGTGTACCCCACGTCATCCAAACCACTCACTTTAAAATTGGTTGTTCAAGGATAGCGATAAAAAAAAATATATATATATATATATATATATATATATATATATATATATACACATTTCAAATTCTCTCTTTTGAGGTAGACACGGTCGTGTAAATAATGTGTACTTACAGACCAGGTGCCCAACAGATTGACCAGGAAGTTGCCACTGAAGCGCGTGGACAGCATCTGAGAGATGACGTACAGGTTGGAGACGAGGGCCGACTGGAGGATGATGGGAATGTTGGAGGTGTAGAAGAGCTTGATGGGATATGTGTTGTACTGGCCACGGTAACGGGCAGACTTGATGGGCAGGTCCACCCTGAAGCCCTGCACAGAGACAGGAGAAAGAGGGCTTGGTGATTCGCTTCATTCATTTGTCGTCTTGTGACATTAATGGAAATGTATATTTTGCGGAAAACTGCGTATTTTCGAACATATGACTTTCCTAGAAAATTTACAAAAGTTCGTAATGCTTCCGTCTTCGGCCAGACAGTACGAAACAGCCGTTACTAACCTGGAAGTATATAGACACACCAGAGACGGAACTAACCTGGAAGTATATGACCACACCAAAGACGAAGACGGTGGCGAGGAGGTTCATGAGGTTGGGCAGGTTCTGGCGGTAGAAAGCCTCTCGCAGGGCTCTGACCTTATCGGTCCGTGTGGCCAACAGGTGGAAGAGGGCAATGATGGCGCCTTCAAACTCGGTGCCTGAATACATGGAAAAGACCCTCAGTGTCATTTCTACAGACCATCTGAGCCAACTGCTACACCTGGGGATGTTGTGTCTCTGTGAATCCACAAGCTCTGGACAAACGGAATTGGGGAGTTTGTCTACACACAGCCTAGCAGCTATGGTCGGTCTGAAGTGAAATGACCACACGCATACATCTGCTTTTGTGTACATCTGAATAATGAGTAGGTTCATTCCACACCCCTGGTGGTCACTGGCTCTGATTTGGTGTAACCAATTAATGAAGTGATTGTACCCGAAACGTAACTCTGCAATGTCACAAATATAAAACATGGGAGAAATGATCTCATCTTGGTCATGTAAACCCAACAGGTCCGCTGTCCAACTCCCAAAGCTACTTTCTTACCTCGGCCAGTGTTGACTGTGGTGGGGCTGAAGGCCTTCCAGACGATGGTCTCACAGATGTTTGTGGCAATAAACAAGGAGATACCAGAGCCCAGACCATAGCCCTTCTGCAGCAGCTCATCTAACAGCAGCACAATCAGACCTGCTACAAACAGCTGGAGAGAGAAAAAAACGGAGTTAGAGACTCCCACTGGAGCACAGTCAGACTTCCACTAATGTTTCAAGCATTAGACTAATGCCCAGAACAGAAGGGAGAGCTAAAAGAACCGTGCTAACAATATCAAAGATGGTTGGTCAATTTAGTTACGTTGAATGGTCCTTCACAGGCCCACTTAAGACGGTTGATCTCCTGAGAATACCCAGGTCACAGAAGCTGCATCTAGCCAGCTTAGTTCATTCTCTGAACAAGGACAAATAAGACGGTGTGAAAAGTGTGGGGAGGAAGGCTTACCTGGATAATAATAAGTAGACAGATTCCAGCGCCCATATCGGAGGGGTCTCCGTACATGCCAGTCATGACATACACAATGGCCTGACCAATGGTGATGATCATACCAAACACTGCCGGGGACAACAGGGGGTTAACAATACTCAGCTACCAAATAGATAATATTCAGCATAATGAATAGATTCAGCTCCTAGTTTGCTTTTCATTAGAAACAAAATATATTTTTCTGCTAAAAAAATGTATGGTTTCATTCACAGTAATGACTAATATTGAAGGAAGCAAGTCAACAACACTGAAATGAGTAACAAGTGGGGTTGGTAGTATTACATTTCTGTGCTCCATTAAAGAGGGCCCGGTCTTTGGGGGTGTCCCCAACCTCAATGATCTTAGCCCCAGCCAGGAGCTGCATGATGAGGCCAGATGTGACAATGGGAGAGATGCCCAGCTCCATCAAGGTGCCTAAGTGGACAAGACAGACCCAAGGGTTGTTAGCAGAAGACCAGGGCCATACTGAGGTTCAGGCATTTAAATCACAGCATTTTCCCCATTCAGCAGAAATAAATCACTCCTATTTATCAGATTGGCATTAACTATAGTTTAACTTGCAGACTCTGTTCATTTATTATATTGCAATGTCCCTTGACTGATTCATCAATATGCAAAACCAATAAAATGACTTGCTTGGGACAGATGTAATTTTCCATACGACTGCATCTCTTATGTTATTGGAAATTTGGCTTTAAGACTTGCAAAGGATGTGGTGCACTCCAATCTTTTTTCTTAACATTGACCCAGAACACAATCTGACCGATGATACAGGATTTTAGTTGACCACCCACCTCTGTTGGAGGCCAGAATGACTCTCATCCAATAGAAAGGATCTGCCGAGTCTGATGACATGATACCAAACAGGGGAATCTGGAGGACAGGGGTGACAGATCCAGGTGTGTCATTAAATTGTGTTAATTCAACATGTTTAGAAAGAGTGAACGTGAAGACAGATAGTTACCTGGCAGCACACAAGGAAAATGAAGAGAGTGATGGCTGTCCATAGTACCTTCTCTCTGAATTGAATCTGTTGAACACAATAAATTATAATGAAGCATCAAAGCAACAGTGACTACAGAGAAACAACATAACATGTATACGTTTGTAAAGATGAAAGTACAAGTTATGTAAACACTTTACCTTTCTTTCAGGTTTTTGGATTTCCGGTAATACCGCACAGAACGGCTTTATTACCTCAAGGAATTTGACTGTAAAAAGACAAAAGGAAATACGTTATATACCAAACTCATCATAATATAAACATACATCAAGGCCAGAGAATAACATATGTAGAAGGACGTGGCATAGCGGTACACGTATTGCAAATTCTCTTATGGAGTTACGCGAATTCAATGTGAAACAACACCTTACAATACTAAAGCGTCCATCCAATTACAACATATAGAATACCAGCAAATGGATTTCAGTTAGAACTGACTGCAAATGAAAGCTATGTGGCAAATGCTGTCTGTGCGTTAGCTATGCGTCGTCATCACTATTCTGGCTGTCTGCTTGCCTTCGACTGCATGCTAAATAACTTGAAGCGTTTGCTAAAGATCTCGAGCTCTGCGATACCAATTACTTTGTATCAATGTAACAATGTAACAATGTTGATAGATAGGGTCAATAACGTAGTGAACTAACTGGATATTAAGTAGTTGACAAGAAACCGTAACCAACTACAGTAGTTAGCTAGCCAGGGTAAAGACGGTTAGCAAATAGCTAACGTGAACAAGCTACCACTGACAGACAGCGGACGTGTTAGCTAAATAGCGTTACACACGTAAGAAAAAATAGCAGTTTCACTGTAACTAGTTGAGTAGTGTAATCAGATTTTATAAATAAACACGGAGAAAGTAATTTAAATGATGGCTACTTGTAACCCATTCTGGACATATTTAAACTAATAACGTTAGCTAAGTAAGCTAGTATAGCTAGCAGCAGATACAATAAAAACGGCCTTCATACTAGCTAATAGCTCCTTTCATAAATTGTATTTTTAATTGCTTACATCTGATTCAAACATCCCTGTTTAAATAGATGGTAATGTAGTTGGTACTGTAAAAGTTATTGTGGTGAATACTTACTGCCCATGATTATATCCCAAGCCTTGGCTACGATCTTTGAGTGTGCAGCCCTCTGAATGTCAATGGGTCTCTTCGGTCTTCTTACTACGGATGAAAAGCTCTAGCTACTCCCCGGAAAAGGCACTTTAGAGACACGTCACCACTACCCAAGCACTTCGTCTTCAACCTTCTTTATGGTAGTGTTCGCAAAAATCTTAAAGTATGCCGACTGAATTATCTAATAAACACTGCATAATAACTAGAGACTCAGTATATAAAAAGTGGCCTCTTGTAGAAAAAAAAGAAACAAAATGTGAAAGAATACTTGTAGATCAGTCCGTTGTTAAGCATCATTTGCCCCTTTAACTTTGTGGTTCTGATTCTTTCGAACGTAAGGTAACGTTCCTCTTATTAGACGTTACAAGCATTAACCAATGGTTGATGGTATATCGTCATCGACGTCGGGAGTATATGTTTGCACAGAGGCATAAAACGTATAACATAATACCCAGAGGCGTAAAAGATATTCGTGGCGCTTTAGACCCGTTCAGACTGTGGTTCTGTAGGTAAAAAAAACGTCTATAGTTGCTACTTTATATCGAAGTACTGATTGAAGATCCGTCCTTTTCGTAATTTTTCCGGCACTTACCTTAACACATACATGTTTAAATAGTTATGACACTATCATTATGTTCATGTCATAGCGATTTACTGATACCAGAACTACTTTGGCGGGTGCATTTTGTATTCGATACTTCAGCAAACATTTTTGTAACATTGTTATTTTAACCGGTGTTTATTATGGGTTAATTTTTATTACGAATGTTATTAAAAAGTGCAAATTAGCCAAATAATGGCTACAAACAGTAATGTAATATTGGGCCATGACCATTTCAAAAACACACTATCATGTTCCCCCAAGGTCGCATTTGTTTCCATGAACTGTTTATGTATCCAACTGAATAACCGTAGAGGTTGTTGTGCTTTCAAATAGTATTAAATATATCCAACATGGGGCAGATTAAGTCTGCAATAATTCTGTACATCGGGAATAGGCAAATAGTTGTAAAATATGAAAACTGGTCATGTAAAACTTTTAAATATCCCAAACAGTTTTGTGAGAATTTCTTAGAATTGCGATGTTCAAATGTGACATGATATTTAAGTCAGAGAATGGCCTTGTTATTGGAAAAGCTTCTAGTTTACCAATACGTATCTGGTTGTGGTGTATCTGGTAGTGTGCAATATATATATATATATATATATATATATATTGATATCAACATGTTTTGTTTTATTATAGTGTTTCCATGTATATGTTGGGACCTGCCACACTGTATAAAAAAAAGCAAGCAACCATAGCCCGTTGTTTTGTTTCAAACAAAGCCCGTTTAATTTGAGTCTGGTTACATAATAGCCTGCAGGATTGAGAGCAGCCACCAGGAGACACTGTCTCCTTTTCTATTCCCATATTCCTCTCACTTTTTTTATCACTCAGTGTCTATTTCTCTTCCCTTACCAATGTTTTAGGCCGGTTTCGCATAAACGGATTAAGCCTAGTCTAGTCTACTTGAAAACCAAGTTCATAGGCATATGGGTCAGTGTGACAAATCCATCCTTGTTCGTATGTCTGTGTAACCCATTACGCAAATAGTTTCATACAAAAATGTCATTTAATCCATCTATGCTAGTTTAGAGACAGGTTGAAACGTGTATGTCACTTGAGATTTCCCCATCATTTTTGGTAATATTGAGGAGAGATAATGTAGGGGGATTTGGTATGAAGAAATGTAGTGAAGGTACACACTGCAACCAACATATTCATCAAGGTGCACACATGCAAGATGCAAGAAAGAGAGAGTAGATACAGACAGAGACGAAGAGAGAGAGACCAGAGAGAGAAACCAGTAAAGTATGGATGACAAGACCACCAAGGGACTGAGCATAATGAGGCCCCCCTGCTCTCTGATGTAACAATCGGGATTTTAAGGGCAGGAGAGGTTCAATAGGCTCCTGACTGGATGCTGGTACACACAGTAATTCAAATAGGGCTGAATTAAAACAAGTGCTTATGAAATTAGTAAGACATTTGTACAAGTCCCACACAGCCACCACATGTTGTACTCAGAACACACACACAATTAGACACAACAAAGAGCCCCGCCAACCATTGTCACCAAACAGGGTTTTGATAGAACAAATAAAACATCCACAAGGGATAATATTCTTAAAAAGTAGACCACACAAAAGTATTCCTAACAAGAAACTAATCATGATTGCTGTGTTCTTCAACACATAAAACCCCCCACTAACAATTGTGGCACTAGCGGCTCCATTGTAGACAACAAGAAGACAATTTGATGGTCAGAAAATATATGGTTGTGTTTAAAAAAATGGTAGTAAGGGGGGGGGGGGGGTACTTGTGACAGGTTCTGCCCAGAAGTGGGTTTGGGTTCATCTTAAAGTGAAGAATTAGATTTGGGATGAAGCTTTCCCTTAAATATGTTTTTACATACATATTCCTTTCTGTTTGGTAAAGTACCTGACAATGTGAAACAAACACATCCCTGCGTGTGTGCCGGGGTCTGTTGGGTTTTCGCAAAACATAACACTGCAGATTATACCGAATATTATTTTGCTTAAACATTATTCAAGGTGGACCTGAGTAATAAAAAACCCTTACATTGTGTAGAATACATTTGACAACATTTGAAAAAGTTCAAGGCGATGTGGAGTTATTGTAGGAACTATATATAGAGTTTATAATGTGGTGCTATAGTTAGGTGGCCTGCTGCTAGGTGTCTTGCTTCCGATTGGCAGTGACTTTAGCAATGTTTGTGAGGGGTCAAAGGAAGGGCGTCTGGGCCGTACCACACGGATGACGCATGAAGGGCTGGAACGTGGCTTCCACGTCAAAGTGGTCTGTCGTGAGCCGACTGCAGGTGTGCCAATTCGTAAAGCAGCTATTACCGAGCTCTCACGAAGCCCGCAAGCCTGCCGCTTGCCGTTTGCATGCATATTGTTTTGGCAAGAAACAAGAGACCATCAGTTGCATTTAACTCTACTCATATTACCTCATATTGATTTGTTTTGTAACCATATTTTCAGGACATCCATGGCTACAACTACGTCACCAAACTATTTAACATAAATCATTTACGTATTATGAAGCATTTCTGACAACATTCCCAAAAGCCTGTTTCAGCATGGGCTGCACCATTGATGACACAATTTAGTGGCTGGCTGGGACTTTTTATGGTTTGAGGAACCAATTAAGGGTAATTCTGAGCATATATTTCATCACTTCAGGCAACATTGATTGCCCAACGTTAGTCAATTACAAACCACAGTAAACGATAAACTGGTGCTTTTGTTAATATCCAGAAAAAAGTGATCTGCAGTTGTCCACTATTCAGACCAAAGAGTCCATGGTCAGTGATTCACCTGAAAAAGCTATCTCAGTCCTTAAGTCCATGACGTCAGTGGTATGACAGGGGAACATTTTGTCCCAGCCCAGCTGACCTCATGCTTACAAGGGTAAGAAGAACCCCATCTCCATGCTCGGTCTGCCCCTTTCTTTATCTCGCTAGCTAGTATTTCTAATGGAAATCAACACATTCCTCTGACTGACTATGGAGGACACTGCATTCTCTATTTTCATCTATCTTCCAATAACTTACATGAGAAACAAACCTAATGACAAAAACAAACTCAAAGAGATCACAATGCCATCATTGGAAAATAAAAAAAGTTATTTATTTTACTCTATTTGCCAAATTATTCGATTTGAAATAAAATAGACAGATTTTAGGGTGTCTGTGTACATGTTATTTTCACAACCATTTTTATAAATCCTCCCTGACTTCAGGGAACTGAAAACACTTTGAAACATAAATAAAGCACATGCAGTATTAGGTATCATTTGGCACCAAATGTAATGTTTTAAGTTTAGGCGACTTATAGACACCAACAGATGCTAAGTATTTTCTTGTTAATGCTCTGCCAAGTCAGTACTGCAGCCATCTTCAGTTCTTAGATTTAAAATATAATCTTTGGCTAATTTTAAAGAATGTTCACAGGATTGAAAATGTTCCACTTTTTGTCCCAAAAACCCCCCATTAGATGATATGGAAATATGCCTTTTGCAATTAATTTGGAGGCATTTTCTTGCTATTTAGTGGACAAGATGTCTTGTTACTATTCTACACCATTTAGGCATTGTGTAACTTTATGCTATTACTGCAGATACATTATGTACATGTTTTTATATTACAATGCAAAATGTCTACAAAATGCTTTGTTTAGCTATTTGCAGTACTTTTCCATGTCTGAGAGTGAAAATGATTATGGAGCAACATTAGCAAGCTTGCACTCTGACTTTATTAGTAACACAAAAGGGCATTGCAATGTAATATAGCAGTGTGACAGTTTGGCTAAACTTGTCTTTTTTAAGTTGTCCTGCATCAAAATAGCGAGATAGCAACATTTCTGTGTCTGTTGAATAGCTTATATTAGCTAGCTTTCAGCTGCAACTGTTGCACACTGTAGAAGAAGCTGTATTGAGCTACCGAAGATATTCTTAAACAAAATAATGACTGAAATATATAGCAGGGAGATTTAATTTCATGCTAAACATTTGCCCCCTCAACGTGTAATGTCGAAACAGGGGTCAGGACCAAGGCGCAGGGAGAATGGAGGACTCAATGATTGATAGGGGTCTTTCCCAAATACTACAGTTGAAATATTATTCATTAATCATTTTAATTGGCAAGTTTTTTTTATAATAATGTAATAGGCACAATTTGACCACAGACTTGCAGGCCAAATTGTTCATCCTAAACATATCAGAGTGATGCTTTGAGGACCCACAAATAAGAATTTTAAAAGTACAGAAGTTATGTGTACATGAGGTATCGGGTTCGTGGACAGCTCTGCTCAGAATGTATTAAAGAGCTCTTGTTGGCCCAATAAAGGAGATACGTTGTTCCATACAAGTAGAATATTGTGTCCTTCCACAGATCACCCTTTAAGCTTTGAACCCCTCGTAGCTTTAGAGCAGAGAAAAACTCTTATCTCCTCCAATCTTATACAAGCCTTAACCACAGCCACTGCTCTTGGCCATATAACACAATCCCGTATGCCTTGCTAAAAATATGACAGCTTTCAGCAACCCAAACTGGCCATTATCATTTAGAATATAACGTTTCCTTGTGAATCTATGACTGCAGTAAAGGGCGAAAGACTTCAGTATTGAACATGTCCAGGGTCAGAGAACAGAGTGTACAGCTCTAGAACGGCTGTAACTCAATCGACACAGACACAGGGCGACCATATCACAGTTAATCACCGGGGACGATTGGACCCATTAGCGGATGCTATGGCTTAGTATTATTAGCAGTTTTATAGGGATCCTTGATAAGGAGGGGTGGCATAACAGACTGATATCATTCTGAAGGTAATAAGCACATGTTCAGATAATTGCCCACAATCTCCAAAAGCACACCTTTTTTTCTCTTTTTGCTAAAACAAACTTTTTTAATCTGAAATGATAACTCCAACCCTGATTGATGCAGGGCTGTCTTGTACATTGTGCTTTCTTTATGGTGATACTGTGTTTCAGGTGTGCATGGACTTTGGACCCTGTATAACATTCTTACCCGTGTTTCATGTCCTGTTCCGACAGCTCATCTACAAGACATTTATGGTTTACAACCAACAAATTATAACCGGACTTGAAGCTTTAGGCAAAAAATCCATAACACTTATGCCAGGTCATAATGACAGGCCTAATATAATAATTATCGTGATGTATGTGTAGAAGTGTCTAGCCAACTAAGACAGTATTATACAAAATGTAGAGCAATCTAACAGACAGAACAAGTGGTGTAAAATTGCATTATGAGCTTGATGCTCATTAAAAAAGAATCAGAGGTTGAAATCTGGTTATGTTTGATGTGTGAATGAGTTAATAAAAATGATATTGCTTGTATACAATAGTCGTATAATTTTACCTAGGGTTTCCTACACACACTGTCTTTGAAAGCTGTTGACAATTCCCAGGTAACAAGACCAGAGTGCGACCGAAAATGTCTGCATCTTTCAGTCTCTATTCCCTTAGATTCTCTCATTGTTTATTCTATTTTGTGTTTTTACAGGTTGCACAATGTTATCATGATAAGAACCATTACTCTGAGAAGAGTGAAATGGACTGAAGGTGCAGCTTAACCCTACATTTATTTTGTTTCATTACTTTAAAGCTGGTGTTGGTATTAGTCCACAATCCAGCACATTGCATGGTAGGGGGATGAGTTGACTGTCCCTATGCTTGGTAGTGAAGGCGAATGAAGGGCATTCACAGCATGATGGATTGACAGTACTAGCTGACTGAAGTTGTCTGGCCAACAGCAAGATTGATTGTTTTTGCGATTTAATGCAATGCAATGTTTTATACTCCAAGTTGTTGTGTGAAGAGGCACCATAAACAATTAAATGAAGACCCTTACTGAAAGTTTCTTTCGGGAAATATGACGTACAATTAATGGATGGTGCATTATGTGTCTTGATCTTGAGTAGCACTGTTTGCGGATTGGAATGCACATCTTAGTACGTCATCACAGTGGACCTAGAATCTATGGATTATGCCTGAAAGAGTGAAGCCCACAGTGTCTGTGTGGTGATTGTCTGACTGCAGGCCATGGATGAATCACTCAGCCCATGCGGGTTGGGACCGGACCATGGTGGAGTAGGAGTAGGGAGGAGTCATGTGATGTTCCCCCAGGCACTGTGTGGCCTCGACAGTCTAGGTCTCCATCAGCCCAGTAAACATCCTCCCCCTATCCAGACCTCAGTCTCTCTCAATCAAAATTCATTTTATGTTCAGGAGATCTTCAATGTGATCTTTGGGATGGGATGTATATTGTTGGCATGTTAAAAGCACATTGTTTAAGGAAAAGGTTTGCCTGAAACCAGGGGTTGAATTGGGAAGGAACCGGCATTAGCACAGACACAAGAGGAGCTGAGCTCATGTACTTCCACTGGCCAGCAGTTTCAACATTTTAGATCATGGAATGTACAAAGTAGGGCTCCCCCCACTTTTCAAATCCCAATTTAACCCCTGCATATAATGTAACCTATTAGAGGTCCTCATGGGATCCGAAAGGCCTGTTTTATTTCCAAGCAAGCCCACCAAATAGTTTTATTTTGTCTGGCAAATTGTTAGTGCTTCATATGCAGGTGTAAGAGTTTCACTTCCTCCACGGACAGATCATCTGGCTCCACACCGGGACCAAACTTGCAGTCCTCCAGGGGAGAACTGGCCATCAGTTTATACTGGTGGGCTGGGTCGACCCAAAAATTGTGGGCCTCCCAGCCACCGCTCATTATGTGCGTGTTTTTTCCAGGATGATTGTAATTTTGTGGGCCGTTCGTCCTGACTTTAATTTCCCATTCCCCTGTTTCTATCTCTTTAGCTCACAAAGGTCTACGCAATGGCAACTCACATGGATCAACCCAATATTTCAATATTACATCACTGAATTTGTCCAACATTTTTGCAGAATGGGATTGGTCAATATGGTAAGCCAAGTTCTTTTTTGTATTTGCTATAATGGTGTGGAAGAGGAAGAGGAGAGGTTTTGTTTTGTCACATCATTATCAATGTGGAAGTAGACCTGTCAGGGAGCCTATAATTTGACAGCATGTGTGGTCAATGTTTGTAGAGCTTGTCACTCCATCTCATTGCCTATGCTATAATTGGTTGCATTAAAGACAGGATGTTTGTTTTTGATTGATCTCTGTGATCCTGCCATATCAACTTACAGTATCGTTGCTGTCAACATTGGTTAAAATCAAGAAAGATATGGTCCATTATTGAAGGAAACAAAGGTTATTTTGGGGGGCATTGGTTCATTCTATAAACTTGTGAGAACGTTTCTTACTAGCTGGCTGGTTTCGCAGGCCTCAGTTGTTTAACCAATGTGGAGGAAAGCAGCCTTCCTTACATACCTTCCACATTAACCTACCCAGCTCAGCCTTTTTCAATCCCGGAAAGCGGATTTGGCCAAGCAACAAATCCTTTACCCGCATTAGGAAATAACGACTTCCAATATGAAGGCCAGGGGGCTTAGGGGAGACCGAGTGGTTCCTTTGGGAGATTGCCATAGCAACTATTTGCATCAGCCAACCTCACACCACCACTTCCACCAGCCTACAGCTTTGCACAAATGCCAGCTGTTTTTCTCTTGTAGTTTCGCAGGATTGAGTGGAATTATCTGACCGAGTGAGGGAGGCCCCTAATCCAAGGATAATAAATGTGCTACAGGCGTGGCAGTCACAGATATCTCAGCTGGGCACAAAATGGACAAACAAAAACACCTAAACTGCATAATAGGATAAGCACAGTTTGATGAAAAGAGTCTGGTCCTTATTGCCCCTGTGTACACTCACAAACCATATAACTTGTACATTGACGGGCAATAGACATGTTATATTATGGTGAGGTGACTGGTCGAATGACACCTGTGCAGAACGTGCCCACACAGGTTTATGCAAATTACCTTAGTCAAGTATTGTGTTTTAACCCATTAGTTCTGTTAACTCCTTTATTACCCGCATGTGCCTACTTTTAAAAATGTTGTCAATAAAAGAAACATGGCTGCAAGTGCAAAATGAGATGGTCCTAGAATTCCACAATGAATATATTAATTCATTATAATAAATATAGGTAGTTGTTCGATACATTTCATCTTTCAGGACAGCGGCCCCTCCTGGCTGTTCCACCCCTACAGAAAGAACCCTTTCATCCCAGTCACCCCAATGTTAGTGCCAGGACAGAGTACGTGTCTGGGTTTGTTGCAGATCAAGATGATAACTGACAATTCCAGCTGCCAATCTGCTGCCCCCCCTCCCAACCCAGATCAAGACAATACCAGAAGATTCCAGCAGCCACTCTGTTGACCTCCCTATTATCCAACCCTGGAATGTCCCTGTCCGAGCATGGTTCCTCTCTAGGTTTCTTCCTAAAATCCGGCCCCATATGGAGTTGTTCCTAGCCACGGTGCTTCAACACGGTTGTTGCATGCTCCTTGGGGTTTCAGGCTGGGTGTTTGGTAAAAGCACTTTGTGCTTCAACTGCTGATGATAAAAGGGCTTTATAAATAAATGTGATTGATTGTCCATCTTATGAAGATGACTTGAAATTCAAATTGTATCTTGAAGAAGACATCAGCCTTTTCCCCCCTGAAACAATGAATTGCAAACATCTCTATGCATGTCAAATGTATTACCAGTATGCTATATAATTGTCAAACTTGCATTAACTGAAAGTTGCAATGGATGAGATCATCTTTAAATAGGCAGCCATCCAAACTCTTCTGATACATGACCCACTAATGCATCCTTCGTTAGTGGAAACTGCAGACGAAAGGAGCAATGTCTTTTACCAACTGACACATTCCTCAAGCACTCATCGGTTTCTGAGTCACGGAAGAGAGAAAACAGAAAACCGAAAGGGTTACCAGCTAATATACAAACCTTTCATTTTCATTTCCTGCCTTTCCTCCCCCATTAGTTTTCACCACCCTGCCCTGTTTAACTCATTTCACTCAAAGACAGACGAAGAAGTATCACAAAGAAATGTATTTTTCATTCAAACATACTGTTGACACAGGTATACAAGAGGTATCTTGCAAAAAAAAAACAGTATACATTAATGTCATTAGCAGAACAGAACATTTAGAACAGTAATATGGAATGTTGTTCTCATTGTCTGCGTTGTGTTTTTATGTTTTCTTTATTTTTAAGAAACATTTTAAATAAATAAAGTCTCTATATAGTCTTTATATTTATTGTCTTCATTAATTGCCTTCTTCAGTCAAGGTTTCAGGAATGAAGAGGAACAATTCAGAAATTAACAAAAAAAGTGACAAAGTAATATTATCCCCTTACAACCCCCCCTCCCACTTTAAATGTCTTTGATTCAGGGAATAAACAGTATCCCCCAAAACTTATGGCTGATTAAAGGCAGAAATCCCTTCTCTTCACCGTCCATGCTTCTTTGTTGTTGTAAATCCAGAAACACAAGTTTATCTTTGTTTGTAGTACAACACAAGTCTGTTGGTTTGTTTTTTGCTGGGGTTAGCAGAGTCACCAGGTGAAATACAAAATGGCCACCATGGGGGAGTGAGAAACTGCCACTCGCTGCAGAACTGCCTGCTTAAAAGGCGACCTCCCCAGCCCTGTTCAAACTTTACACAGGCAACCCCCACCTTGTGTGACCTGTGCTGTTGAGGGAACGGCACAACAAAATGTCCACACACCTCATCATCATACATTTCAATAGCACCAAGTCCCGCGCCTAGAACAACACTAGCTTCAGATCCCTCTCTCAGAGAGACCATAGAGTCACGAAAACAGTCTACGTAGGAGCAGAGAGGCAGATTGGAGAATATGCTACACAAGTCCCATGGCCTGTTATTAGACCAGAGTCTCAGGCACAATCTCTCACATGAAAAAAGAAAGAAACTTAAGTGACAAAAAGAAAGACAGTGACCCGTCACAGAGACGGCGAGTGCACAAGCAGTTCTGTCCCATGTTGGGGGGGCAAAACCAACCAGAGTGTGCCCCGGCCCCCGGCCCAGAAGCACCCTGGTTCCCCTCAGTAGGTCAGGGTCCCGCTCCCAGCCGCGTTGAGGCCCTTCGGCCCAGGCGGAGGGGCAGGCTTCAGCTACAGTGCTGTAATTCCCAGGTTAAATAGACGTGTCCCGGACGGGAGCCTCAGTCAGCGCTGTTCTCCTCCAGCTCGGAGATGATGGTGATGAGGTTCTGCAGGCCGAAGATGTAGCCGCTGTCCTGCCCCTCGTGAATGACACTGTCCTCACCGTAATGACGGCACGTGGTGTGGGCGAAGTCTATCATCCTCACATCCACCGCCGGACCGCCGGGATCCCCGGCTCCCCTGCGGGAGGAGCGACCGTCGGCGCCCTTACCGCCCCCCGGGCCACGGGGGAACCCAAACGCCCCCTCTCCCCCGTCGTCCTCCTCCTCGTCGGAGGGCTCGTCGTCGTCGCCCTCCTCCCCCCCGCGGTGGCGGGGCCGGGCGAGGGCGCGCCGGGGCTGCCCGTCGTAGATGATGAGGAGGGAGGAGGAGTAGAAGCGGTAGGACTCGCAGGAGCCCAGGGTCTCCTGCATCTCCCGGAGGCGCCGCAGCACCGGGGAGAGCAGCTCGCGCCGCAGCCGCTGGCCGTCGTGGAAGAACCGGAACAGGGCCTCCTTGAACCCGGGCAGGCTCAGCTTCCGCCCCTGGTACTTGTTCATGAACATCAGCTGGCCCGAGTCCGCCTGGTACACCTGCATGCCGCAGAGGCGGACCCCGATGGAGGCCGAGGTGCTCTGCTGGCACTTGCGGATCTGGTTGGCCTTCTTCTCCTCCGAGGCGTCGTCGCCGTGCTGCCGCGTGCCCATCTTCAGGTCCAGCACGCACGGCAACTGGTGCCGCCACGTCAGGTTCTCCAGCAGGAGGAACTTGTGCTGGTTGCGGTGCTTGGAGTTCTCCTTCATCCTCTGCAGGTGCTGCTGGTGGCACTTCAGGCTCCACGGGTTGTGTTTGATCTGCTTCTGGTCCAGACTGTAGCGGAGCTGCTCGGCCTGCTGCAGGGCCTCGGCGCCGTTGTAGCTGCGGAACAGGGGTCAGAGGTCAGCCCGCGACCTGGACATCTTTATGGCGTGTTGTTGGCGCCGTGTGTGTGTGTGTGTGTGTGTGTGGTAGCATGGGGATGAGGACAGGGGATGAGCTCACCTCCTGCTTTTGTTCTCCTTGGCGCTCTGTCGGCCCCGGTCGTTGCCGTAGTTATCGTTCTCCAGCAGGAGGGATGACGACTTTTTGTTCCCCCATTTGATCATCTTGCTCTTGGGCTCGAAGTCAGCCGAGGGGACCTTGTTTTCCAGGTTCTCCGGTTCGTTGTGAAGGGGATAGGCGATGAGGCACAGATTGCCCTCCTCGTCTTCCTCAAAGCTGACTGACACCACACCTGAGAGACAGGTGGGGGGAGGGGCGGAGAGGAAGGGATAAGATGGTGATTAGTTCCTGGCATTTAATTGGTCCTTTAATAATGCTATGATGAAGCCAAGACCTCCCAGTGTCAGGGCAGGCCCAGGCAGCTCTTACCAAACGGGTCCTGCATCCAGTCAAATACACTCTGTAGAGATGCAAACACAAAAAACACACACACACACACAAGCGTTCCCACAAAGAGCAGCAGATAGGGGGAAGGGAGGCAGGAATGGAAACAACACCACATATGTTTGCAAGTGCTTTGAATGTGTATGTGAGGATGGACTCAGGAAGCAGAGATAAACATACACCACACAAGGCTTGTATGACACCAAGTCCAACCTTTATTAAGCAACTCCCAAACCCAAACCCACACACAGATACACATACAATTATTTTCCAAGAAACCCCCAAAATAAACGAGATTTGAAAACAACCATGACAACAAGACAAAATAACAACAGCGATGTATTCAACAACCGAGACATATCGTATTACAGAGATGTAACCGTTCCAAGTCAGGTACCAGTTCATGTTTTAAAAGTCCATGCAGGTGTGACTTGTCGTTTTACTATGTAATCCAAACCCCACAATACTAAGGAAGAGAGTGGTGGTTCTCAGGAACACTCTAGAAAATGACTAACAGTGTTTATTTGCAGACACTTAATAAAGCACTCAGAAGGTGTAATGATTTAGGCGTGTGTAATGATCCCCCCCCCTTCTACAGAAGATGGGGGAAGGTATTGAGACAGAAAGTGCACATTGCAGATGCAGATGAACGACACAGTAAAATCCTGAGAGATGGTCGGGTGAATAAAGCATTCCATAAACATATAAACATTACAAAAAGATCTAAAACAAATGACCAACTTTTATTAAATGTTTGCACAAAGAAACATCCCTTTGGTTTATATTGGAGGAAAGCTTGAAGACAGATCCTTCATTGGGGACCAGGCCAAGTCATCTAGCCCTAAGTGATGTCCAGCCCGAAGTGATGTCAAACACAGTGATGTCACTACCCCACACCAGTCAACCTTCTCCATGCCTGTTTCAACTGTCAAAGCTGTACTTACATCATTCCAGGAAGACTGGGTGATTGCCTGTGACTCATGAGCTTTGTGGGGGCTTGGAAGTGGCTCTATATGGACTATGGCCTCAAACAGGCTTGTAACCTTGTGAATGTGCAAAAGAAGAGTGTTCGTGTTTGGTGTAGAATATTCTGTGACTCTAGATCTCCGTCCTCATCTTTATACATCCTAATTTCCTATCCAAATCCCACAGATCTTTTTATAGTCACACGATGCATTGCTGCGGAGTCAGATACCATGCTAGCTCCATTACGGTGTGGGAGTGACGCGCGTATGAATGTCAGGAGGCCATAAGTGTAGCATCGTGGTACAAGAAAGAAAAAACAGAATATGACCTTCCACCTAATGTATTTGTTTATTCGTTTTTAACTGGACTGCCGTCCAGTTAAATATTGTCATCTCTCACTCAGCTTTCTGTCTGGAATTATCTGTATTTGTGTTAGGAAACTTCAATTTTCTTTAATTGTGATTTGTCTTGAACTCTGTGATATTAAAAAGTGGTAAAATCCAATGGTACGGACAAGTCTAGTTACTGTATAATGCGAGACAGTAAATAGGTCACAGCGATCAGTCCGCGTATAAAGATATTGCCAAACTACTATTGAGTCCCACAAAGTAAATGTTTTCATTATTTAATAATGTAAAATAATTATGATACGTTGCTACACCCGTTACTGCAGCACACTGTGGCGAACAGCATCGTGTATCAGTAAACGGTTGCGCAAAAAATGGGCATTGTTTGTTTTGCACAGACCAATATATCATATCTTACTGTTTGATTCAACCATCCTCAAGATACAACAGGCACAGCTATTGTCGAAGTACAAATACGTTAGTTTTATATGTAAACAACACTAAATCCGTAGCTGGTTAAAACACGGTATTGTATACGTGAACAGAAGCCTGGTAAGATATGATGCATCAAGCAACCTTCTGTCACCAACCCCCCTCTAAGCCCCACTATAAAAGAATCCTTTTGTTGCGGTACTGCCATCTCCAGTGACCTGGTGCAATCCTAAAAGCTGTCAACGGCACACAACACCCTCAGCCGAATATACCAGTAGAAGGAATATGAAAGAGAGCAAACGAAAGGTAGAATATGGGATAAGAAACCCTAGGCTGTAGTAGTAGCGCAGAAATGCACCTAGCATTGTGAATGTAACGGCGATGACGGTAGGGTTACATAGTATGTGATTGGGTTGATAGGGTTATAAGCTTACCTCTGTACTGGGGGGTGAACTTCCTCATCTCGGGAGGCAGGCTCTTGTAGAATTGGTGTTCTCTGGGAATGAGGGGCTTGCAAATGGTCTGGTCTCCAAAACGCAGCACACAAGAGTGGCCCCCCACTTGGTGCACAAAAGGTTCAAGCATTACCCCTTTCCCGGGGTAGGGGGTAGTCCCGTCTGCCTGCATAAGGGCTTCTAGAGCAGGACTCATTCTCACTCCGCATCGGATAGATAAGCTGGAGGGGCCCACGATGAAGCTGCCTTGGCTCCCTATCCTCTGGCTGTGTCGCTTTGCTTCACAGGGGGCGCTGTTTGACAGCAATGACCACAGCAGGAAAAACAAAGGGCACAACAGGAAGCAGAAGAGAAAAATCCTTTAGATCCCTTTGTATTTCTTTTTCAAAAACAGAGAAATGTCCAGAATTACGATAGGGTAATCACCCTGTGTACACAGTGCTATTTAATCGTTGTTTTAAACAACCCCGGAACTGTAGGTTGTGTGTTAGAGCGAGCGTGAGTTTCTCACAACCCTCTCTGTCGCAGATACTGAAGTGACGTCTGTGCTGAGCTTGGAGCGAGAGAAGTCACAATTAGCTCCTCCTCTGGCCTCGCGTAGGCCTATCAGAACTCAGCAGCTGTTGTTGGGTGGGAACTAAGCGCAGAACAGGAACTAGCAAACAAAGAGGAAGGAGACCAAAAGAGGGGGAGGGGAGGGAGACGGAAAGAGGGGGAGGGAGACAGAACGACGTGAGAGAGAGATAGAAACCAGACAAGCAAAGGCACAACATAGCTACAGTATCTAAACAGGGTGTCCAATACATGTATGCCGATATCTGTTTAGTGGCAACGGGCTCTGCGCAACTGTTCAGAAGAGTATGAATCTGAGTAAGGAGGAAAACCCATGGGACATGCAATTGATTTTGTTATCGGTTTCCCTTTCCTTTCACCTGTTTGTCTTGCTATTCTTATCTGGTGATACAGAGCATAGAGTGAAAGGTTTAGTAGAATATAAACTGATAGTGAGGAGGGCTTAAATGATTGTCTTAATTTGGGATTGTAGGACGGCTAGTCTAAAAATCAAACAACTAGAATTCCCACTCACGTGTAAGAAAACATGAGACAGACAGTACAACTAGCTACAACCCCAAACAAACATGATAACTAATGTGGCAGTAGTCACATAGTGCAGGCATATTTTAAATATGTGCTCTTTATGCAAACAACCAACCTTCCACAGCAAATAACCTAACCTCACCTAACTACCTTTCCCTCAGAAGAAACAACCATACAACAAGAAGCTTTATAGACGACTATGAATACAACTTAACAGACACACATGCACACACACCTGTCCTATACAGATCTAATAAGAGAGATATTCTTGGTTGAAGCTATTGGGAGGGTTACGTAAATAACACTTTGTGGTCCAAATGGGTAATCTGGGGACTGTTGGCCCTTCGAGCCCCAATGCTTTCTGGGATGAGACGGCCCAGTGCAGGACAGGACACTGGTGGCATGTAGGGGCAGACTGGGAGCAATAACACATTCGAACCCTTATCTCTAATGTCCTACCTCCCAGCTGGGAATAATGGATTCCGCGGCGCTAGCCACAGCCAGGTCCCTGTACAAATGCAGAGATAGTGAGCCACGGATGGCGATAAAGGGATATTCTCAAGCCCAGGACATCACCCCCTATATTGCTTTGACCTGTGAGGGACACTGCTAAAGGAGATGTAGGATGACGGCACATGCAGGGGATCGAGAATTCTAGTTCTGGAGGGCCGAAAACTGTTGATTCTCCTTCCATTCAAACCTGGGAAGCAATGTGAGTGTGGTTAGCTACCAGGCTAACGATGCTCACATTGCTTCCCGGGTCTGAATGGAAGGAGGGTCGCCTGCCTGTGGCCTAGGCATTCTGGGGGATGTTGTGTTCTTCCAGTACATGGGTTTACATGTCTGGGTATACTTGGTTCTTTAATTGTTTGGAACACAAGTCACTGAAATGTCCTGGCATTACATCTTAACATGAAACATGGTGAAGTCCTGACTTGCGTTTTAGGCATATTGGTTATGTTTCTAAATGACAAAAATGTAAAATGCTTAGGGTTTGGACTGGATAAGGAGTTTGAGTAAATACGCAGAGAGACTTGAATGATAACTAAAAATCTTTGTGCTGGATAGTTATGGTGTGGGTGTGTATGTGTGTTAGTGAGAGGGTGTGTGCTAGTGAAAGTGTTTGTGTCCTGTGTACAGAGGCTCCCCAGTTGTTCCAATCCAATCATCAAACTGGATCAGTGGCATGATCCAGTTTTCTGGAAGAAAGACCAGCAGGGAAACCGACCAGGGGACAAACACAGACTTAATCAAACATCAAGTGCACTGGACTGTGTGGGAGTGTGCTGGTATGTGTGTGTGTTTGTGCAGCATTGTGTGCTTCTCCTGCAGGCCTGTCTAGGAGTAAAGCCAAACATCTGTAAAGCCAAACATCTGTCTAGATAGTGGCCTTGTTTCTGCCACAGGTAGTTTGGATGTCTCCAGGTCAACATACTTTATTTATCCCTGAGTGTCCCCCGTTACGACAACGTTGACATTTCTCCAACCAATGTGATGTTATTTGTGGATTTACATGAAGTGCTTGAACAGGGAAATAGGTAAAGGGCTTGGGAATGATAATGTTGATTTTGGATAATGTGGATAACAATGTATACCCTCCTCATACCTCAAATGGCTGCACTGTAAACGTATGCTTGAAAACTAATTCAAGTATTATGTAACCAAATAAAATTGATGTGTGCATGACTGAATTGGGGAGTTTATGGCCTAGTCACCCAAGCAGGCAGGGCTTATAAATGAGTCACTGTTATGTCAGGTTGGCCGAGAAACTCCCCTATCTCACGGGCCTGTGCCCAGGGACAATGGACTTGACTACACTACACTGACTGGGCCCAGTTATGAATCGCAATACGAGCCAAGCAGGCCCGGGACACAAAGCAATGGTCTAACAGGGCCTAACGTTCTAACATGGTCAAACAGCTTCTAACATGCAATAACGGGTCCTAATGTGTCTAACAGGATTTAGCATAGTCTAACAGAGTAAAACGTTGTCTTACATGTTCTGACACGTTTTAACAGGGCCTCACAGACTCCAGCATAGTCTTATTTGGTCCAACTGGTGCTTAATCTGTTAGACTATGCCGACTCTAATCCGGTACCTACTGGAACCATAACAAAATTTGACAGATCAGGTTTCATGTTTGAATAATTAATAAAACATGACAGTCTTTACCAACAAAGTTATAAAAAATAACTAAATATAAATCTAATAAAAAACAACACTGTTTATTTCCTGGTCACATCATCCAGTACATGGCAACAGGGCATCAAAAGGGCATGTGTTTACCGACTGTGGTTGGAATATTGATAGTGCGTCAACGTTAGAATTAATGTCTAAAAAAAAATAGACAGATTTATTTTCTTATCTTATACCAGCACTGTGAATATTATCCTCATTTCCGTTTTCAATGAAATTATTCCATAGACATCCGCATTTCCAGATGATGGTTATGACTTTGGTGGCTGGAGATGAATCCTTTTCCCACAAATCTCTTGGAGCGTAGAGGTTAATCTTGTGTGTGCGTGTGACCGTGTCTGTCCGCATGTGTTTGTGCACGTGAGTGCCTGCAGTCGTTCCTGCGTGTGGGGTGTATGTATAGGATACGACCAGGGGTGTCAGGACTTTCCACTTGGGGGTCCACTCCTCTACAATACACGAGCCAGATGGACACGTGAGGAGAACGTGAGTGTGAGCCAAGGACAGGAATGAGGGATCGTCAGCTCATACGCATCAGAGTCATAAAAAAGTATGTACGCCCCAGGAAAGTTTGTTTATATATTGGGGCAAGTGGATATTTGAGCTCAGTTCCAACCACTTTCTACAAATCACACACAAAAAACAGAATTCGAAACATTCGTGACATTTCTTCCTTTTAGAATTCTTTTTTTTATGCTGAAAAGCTTTGTACATCCTTACCTTCACCGTCGTATAAAATGGCTACAATTTCAGATTGCTGGCAATTTACCAAATTCAGTCAACTGTCAGGCAGTCTACCAATACATAAGCCAACCATCAGAAAAAGACTGATGGTTTGGGGCTGTTTTGTTACCTCAGGGGCTACTTGCCATCATTATGTGAACCATGAATTCCCTGTTGTAGGAGAAGATTCTGGAGGAGAATATGTGGCCATTTGTGAAGCTAAACCAAACATGGATTGTGCAACAGAACAGAAACATTCTACAAAAACCCAATCGAAGCTACAACAGAATGGTGGAAAAATCAGTAATGCAGGGTTATGGAACGGCCAGATTTCAAACCTGTCAAAATGCTGTGGGGGGACTGGAAGTGGGCAGTGCATGTCCCAAGAAAGCCCTGAAACATTGCACTGTGGAAAGCATAGTGAGCAAAACATCCTCCAAGTTGATGTTAGAAACGGATAGGTAAGGAAAGGATACATGAATTTATGTATGAAACCACCAAGAAAAAAATATTTCCTATACTTTCCAATACTGTACTTTTGAAACATGTAACTTTTTGTGACTTTTTGTATATATTATATAATTTCTACTCCAACCAAACACTGCATTCCACCATCTTTGAACAACACAAATGCCTTAGGCTGGTGGAGAAGTTAGAGGTCACTGTAAACAAAACAGCAAGTCTTTACCACAAACATGCATACAGCTATTTATAACAAAACTGATGATGTTTTGCTGTCTCGTAGACGAGACAATCAACCTCGACTGTTGTTATTGTTGTTGTCAGAGTGCTTCAGCAGACACTTTTTCATCCATGGTCAAAGACATGTCATCACACAGACTCCCATTGCCTGTAAGTGCCATCACTAACTGAAAATAACAGTAATAGTTTGGTAGTAACAGACAAATCCTGTCCATCAAGACCCACGCATGTGCGTGGTAGAACACACATGGAATCGGATGGCAAAACAGAGATATTGGCACAAGGGCGTTTGCTCTTTCTACAATAAAGAATATGCATTCCTGGAGACCAGCGCTTTCACGTTACTGACAGTTATTATCTTGCCATACGTTGGTACATTGAACCCATGAAGGCTCTTCATGTGCAGCTTTCTGTCCAAACAGTCATTGGCCTGAACGCCTGCTGACAGTAAACACCGAAGCACACGACTCCAACACGCACAGTGATCTACAATGACTCCTCTGTTGTTGTTCTCTCTCCGGTGTTTTCTAAGACACCGCTATTATGAAAGCTGAGGAACTCTTGGAGGAGTGGCAGCGGACACATCGTAGTTGGATGTTGATTTAGATGGTTTACACGCCAAAGTATTGCTATCAGACTAGCTGAGATGTTTGTTTAATATACAGGTCAGAATACAATTCTGATGAAATGATGCCATTATTTAAGGAAGAGTCCACCTCCGTGAGTGTCCGTGCGGTTTCACATCACTTACATTCTGCGAGTGGCTCAGTGGCATGGTGTGTTTTGAAGTGGTGTCTTATTGCAGCAATGGCGAACAGCTGTTAGAAGACATGGGATATTTACAGCTGTAGAGGAAGCCTGTTCAGACAGTCTTTGTCCAACGCACACACCGGCCTCTATCTGTTCAGAAAGTCTCTGTCTAACAAACACACTGGCCTCTATCTGTTCAGAAAGTCTCTGTGTAACACACACACTGGCCTATATCTGTTCAGAAAGTCTTTGTCCAACGCACACACTGGCCTCTATCTGTTCAGAAAGTCTCTGTCTAACACACACACTGGCCTCTATCTGTTCAGAAAGTCTCTGTCTAACACACACACTGGCCTCTATCAGTCCCTATATGTTGTCCAACACTAGCAGCATTTAATCACCAAATATTAGAGTTTATTGGTAATTCCTATTTTGCAACCTCAGTGGAACAACAGCTGCAAACATACGGCCATACCTTCCCTGTAAGATGTACAGTATGACACATCATACACGCACATCTCTACGGCTTTGTAGATGGTATGCCGAGTCAGCTCATTAAGATACTGCCTGCATCAAATTTCTGGTGTCCTCTGAAAACAAAGCTGACGATGTCCTGGTTCTCACAATGCTGCTTGTATAACCAAGTCTAAACTGTAAACCTTACATGCCAGAGAGAACACACACTGTTGTCACCTGCCTGCATTAAGGTCAGAGGCACCCAAGCCACCAGAAGGAGTCGCTAGAGGGCACAGAAGCGTGGCCAACACAGTCCACTGCATACCCCCCAAACCTGGATGGCGCTGGCCAATTCCACTGCCCTACTCTGGATCCTTGGGCTAATACGCAAGCACCATTGGAATCCTGGTCTTGCTAAAATGCAACTAACTGTGAAGCAATTGCTTTAGCGCTGCACAATGGGTCAACAGGGAGGCGAAGTTGGGTGGCAAAGTTCAATGCACGTAGTTGTTGAACATGTTTGTTATCGTGGTGGTGATTGTTGTCATTTTAATAAGGATATACTCTATGGAATGTGTTTCACTTGTTTCAATCTCTTGTCGACAGACACTGTACAGTGACACTGCTACTACATAAGTACATAACACTTCATGACAATGCTTTTAAAATACTCATTTCTACTTCCCATATGGCACTCAACACAAGAATAGGGCTCCATTTGTGGGCGTTCCTCAGCCATCCTTTTACCCCCTCCCGGGTCTATGGATTGAGTCTCACATTAAACTAACACACATCCAGGTCCCAAAGCATATATATAACCCTCTGTCCACTGGCACACTTTCACACACCTACCCCCTGCCAAGCCCCCCAACACCACCAACACCCTCAAGCACCTCCGCCCACGTGACGACGGCAAAGCTCAACCTGTGTCCTTATTGAAGGGCCCTAAGCTGGGATGTGGGGCAGGAGGGCGGGGGGCCGGGGGTGTGTGTGTCTGTGTTTACACAATCAGGACCCCACGTTAAGGAGGAGCGGACAGGTTCAGATTTGGTGTAGTACAACCCGTGAGCACACCTCAACACGTACATAAATATACAAACATGTAATAGGGCAATGAGGTCATCACGTCTCCCAGTTACAGGGTGTCCGAGAAAGAAAACGGGGGGGGGCTTTTAGTGAGGGGCTGACTGTACATCATCCTTAAAGGGGTATTGTTCGTCTCCACATCTCCACCACGTCTCCCCTCCCTATCAATGTCTCCTATGTCAACTGTGATACATGTCAGTAGGAGGTGATTGTGGACTTCCAAGTGTCTTTCTTTGCTTGCTGCTAAACAGACCCACTGGACTATTACATACGTAGTAAACTGGATGTTCTCTCTCACACTAGGCCCGGTCAGAACCACCAAAACTCTGCATGTTCACCACTAGAAAGGACTCAAAACATTAGCTCTGTGGTTGGGGCTGGTGTGTGGGCATTTTTGTACCCTGTCACTTAATAACAAAGTAGCTGTTATTATGGCCGGTTCTATAAAAATACTATGCGTGTCCATAGTACAACATATTCTTTCCACGTGAATAGACTCCAGTATTTACATAACATACTGTGCTGCATGCTTTAGAAGCTGGGTGGGTCTACAGCTGAGGATGCGACAGAAAAGAAAAAAAAGAACTTCCCTGGGAAACTTGAGCTCTGTCCCTGGTATTTTTCCCAAAGGACTGACACAATATAACCTACATGGGTAAAATACAAGAAACTGGTGTTTATATACCAGTAAACCTTGATTCTCTGAGATTGGAATTTGTATATGTGACTAATGATGTCCAAAATATAAGCGAAAGTCACAGCAGGTCTTGCTGCTTCATTTTTGTGTAATTGTTCTCCTCAGGAGCCTATTGTTCATTAATGAGTTCCATATGGCCCAGAGGCCAGAGAGAGTCATGAAAACAGCACAGCTCCTACATGGCACATGTATTACAGGATGTCACATAACACACAGCTGCTGCTAAAAAACAAAGACCATTCCAAGACATTCAAAGTTGAAAAGCACTTACACATGCACACACAGGTCTACACACACACACACACACACATTCACACACAGGTCTATGCACACACACATACACATTCACAGGCAATAACACCCACAAACACGTGAACTTGAACACACTTCTGCTGGAGGCTCAAATCACCCACCAAACCGGTCCAAAGAAAACAAGTGAAGGAAGCACTAGCCAGAGAGACTTTAGGGACTTCTAATAACTTAAGCCAAATCAACTCACATGGAAATACTCCTTGCACCTCTGGAAGACTGAGTTTGCTTTAGGTAACACACCCAGCTAGGAGATATGTCCTAGGTAGCTTCACAGAATGTTAGCATCGATGTTGTCGGGAATTGCCAGTGCTTGTGTGTGTGTCACCCATAAACCTATTAGACTGGATTCCATGGTCACTGCAGAAAAGTGCCAAGTCCTGCTTGAATGTTAAAGTCAAAAATACAAAGTGAGCCCATTTCTGATCTTTTATCAGTACTGGTTATTTTGAGCAATTACATCTATTCCCATGATATCTTTCTCAGGCTGATCTGATTAGTAAAAAAAGATTGGGCCATCTGTGTAAACAAATTCCCACTGTCCTAAATATCTTCTGTCCTTCTGCCTTGACATTCATTTAGTATTACTTTCTGTCTTCCTCTCACAAACCCTCACTCGACTGTTCTGCCTCCAGGAAAATGTAATAAAAAATAAATAAACATAGGTCAATTGTTGCCTAAACCCAAAGACATTCACACAAAGTACAAGTAATCAGAGATAGGAGGAAGTCATAGATCCACTCTAATGACACATAATCAGAGAATGCATGAAGTTATACAACCACAACAAATACAGGTAATCAGAGATAGCATGAACTGAACCCCACTCAAAGTAGATATTGCAGCTACTTGCATTTCCAACAATACAGTTTCTTTACACTCTTACAGACATCACTTACTGTAACATTATACATTACCTGTAACCGCAAAGAACACTAGCATTAGTTAATATCTAAGCAAAAAGACCCCTTTGGGGTCTGGACACCAATGTTTGTTACTGGGTCCCATTAATCTAATTCATATTAATATAATTCAGTTAGTTCAGTTTGTGCCAGTTTCTTTAGGTGATTTTGAGCTGTCTCCGGTTTTGGTGGTCTGGGGTTCCTCAGCTCCCAAATATACTCTAATGCGATAGAAGCTAGGGATAGACTCCACTGTGATACTAGATGATGAAATAAAAGTTTCACTTATTTGTTTACAGGTTTGAAAACAACTAGCTAGCTAGCTGGTAATATTTGCTGATGTTCTATCTATTGAACGGTTGCATGTACATGTGAAATGTATGTTTATAGATGTTAGAAATTGCTTTTTTTATGTATATAATGAATATGTGTATAATAAATAGTAAACCGATTATTATTTTTAGTAGCAACCATAGAAATGTAATTATATGCTGTCAAAAATATTTGTTAATGCACCCACCGGTCTTTCACTTTGAGGGGAAGACCATAATCTATTTTAAATGTCAATGTTGATTAATATCAAAAAGTGTTTCATGTCAAATCACATGTAAATTAAGTTTTCATATCATTAAAGGCACCAAACAAAGAAAGGAGAAGGGGAAAGAAGTGAACATGGATGATTGGCCGGAAATGACAGGAGAAGTTTAGAGAAAAGAAAGGAATGGGAGAGAATACAGGAGAGTGAGAACAAGGAAGGTAGATTACATACTTGTATGTATTTTTTTGTCTCCCTGGAGAAAAGGTTATATGCATCATTCTGATGAACAGATTTTAGTCTACTAGAAATAAGGTCACCTTACCATATTTTATGCTCTAAGCTTTGCCCCATAGCCCACTCATGTCCCAGTAAAGGGGTTTTACATTCTATGACAGACCATGATTTGATATATAATGGCGGCAAATATCTGCTAGCTAGTTAACTTAAACACTAAGAACATCAGAAGGTAATCTTGTAGTATTGTAGTATTAGCCAAATCAATTGTGATGCCTACTAATTTTGTAGTTAGCAGGCCACTGCAGAAAGATGTGAGACTTCCCAGGTGTGGATGGGAAATGGGAAGATTTGAGGATTAGTGTCTCAGCATTTCTCAGACCTCCCAATGAGTTTCTCAGACTAAGGTCTGTCAGTCTGGGCATTCCATTACCAAGGCAACACGTGGGCAGGAAAGCCAACCTGTCCACTTGGCAGACCCCTTGTAAAAGGCATCTGAGTTGCTAAAAATAGAAGCTCTTTTAAGTAGCACTTGACATCAATTTGACGGACCTTGATGATAAAGTACACAAGAGCCCTGGTGTGTAGCAATGTTTGCTTAAGTCTACACACACCACACTGCTTCTATCATTTTGAAATCCAGACAGGCAGGTTTATTTAAACCAGCATTTTACAAATACCACGGGGTAAGGGAGAAAAACATGAAAAGGTATTTTAACCAAACACATATAATCATGGTTACACGAGTCCTCAGGTAAGGAGTGGTTTCTTCTTTCTGCAAATCCTCCTGGATTTGAATCAAACCAACCCTCCATGCATTGCCAGCACCGTGCTCTAGCAACTGACTTACCGACCAATCTTCCCTGGGGCCCAATTTCATTAATTAACACCTGATAATAGTTCTCTTCTAAAATCCTTCTGTGGTATTTCATACCATAATTCATTCAGATTTACAAACTACCCATTAAGAAACTATTTTGTAGTTTCTTACTAAAATTACTGTCAGAACCAACTATGGGTCCAAAGTCCTTTTTGAGTCGAACAGACCCAAATAAAAATAAATATTCACAGTGCTAGAGACAGCACTCCTTCGATAGGGGTTGCCTACTTAAAAAACAGATGCATCCAAGTTCTTTTAAGAAATGAACCCATTTCTTGTGCATTTAGTCGTAAGGGAGGTTCCAGGCTTTGTTAAGTCCCTTTCCCACTTCCCAGGAGTAGTTAAGCCATAGGCCTTTGTTGGCTGGATGGGGTTATATTCTGTCTCCATGTGCATTGTTCACAGGAAAACACATAATCAAATTCTACAGAACTTCCTCTTACTAGGTTGATAAAAGGAGAATTGAGAGGGAATCTAGAAGTCATTTTATTTTGGGCACATCCTGTAAACACTTGCTGTGAAATTTTACAAGATCACATGGAAGCCCACTCTCACGGGTGCACATTGCCTAAACATCACGCTGTTACCATGGTTACTCCATAGATAATCCTTCTTAAACATGTTGCCTGAGAAAATATGCAACTGTCTCTTTGAGCCAGAATACAATTATATTCTAATGTATTTCACTTGTTATCTTTCCTGGTGGTCATCTTTAGGAAGTAGAGATTAATTAAGTGGTAATCAACTATTTTATTCATTGTTCTCTCCGGTAATTCTTCAGCGGGCTTGCGAGGGTGTGCTGGGTGGATTGCCACCCCTTTTCTATTGTTGCAGGGTTTATGTCCCAATCCACTTGGGGAAGTCACTTTAAGGTCATAATTCCATGTAACATTATTATGATGATTGTGATTACTGGGGAAACGTGGGGATCAATCCATAGGAGATCCATGACTTAACGAATCAGGTATCCAAGTAACTTTGACATTTCTTCTACATGACTCACACCTAGTTCAGCCAGAGAACCTGAGGGAAGTACATAGACTGCATATGGCTAGGGTCTATGTTCCTTGATTCAGACCCTGAGTTAATTATCTTCTGAGTCTCACATGCTGTGAAGATTGACCACACCTCAAACAAAAATATCCCTTTAGGTTTTCTTTACTAAAACACTTGAACATGTGATCTCTGACCAACATTCCCATTGATTCTCTCTGAATTTCTTTCGACAGTCGGACTTCAAGACGGGTTATTCCTTTGAGATGTCAGAGAAGCTCTTTGCAATGTCCAAATTGACTCTCCTGCTGCTGTTCTTTTCCTCCTTATGTTCTTTGACAGTACATGGATCATTGTTTAGTACTTCTAGGAATGGACAGAATTTTGTGTTTTATGGATTTTTATTAAGATTGGTACCAATTAAGATTGTATAATGGATGGACAAATAAAAAAAACTCCGTAAAAATGTCTATCCACTCAACTCTCCACAGACAATGTCAAAACGTCCATTTTCAGAAATCCCCAACATGCTGTTTCTCTCCTTTAACATATCATGTGACCATGTCCACAACTTGCAATCTTCATCTTCCGCATCACTCCATTAACCGGTGTTACACTTTCAGTGGTCAATTGGAATTCAGTACACTTTCACATTAACAGATGGACTGCCTCTATACTCCAATGGGACCTGGTCCCTCAAGGTCTTTTACCTTGCTTTGGTTTGGCCGTTTGAGGATGTCTAGTTCTCAAAATACAAAAGGAAGATAATCCATTTCGCATAGCATGGATTGTCATGGACAAAAACACAGAAATTGAAGAATCCAGATATGAAGGAGTTTAATAAACGAGTATACGTGAGTCATGGCTGATCCATTCCTAAGATTATACAGTTAAACAGAGTTCTTTGCCCCAACACACTCCTAAAGAAAAGAACAACAATCGGTTGAACCCAACTTGGGGTGTCTCAGGCTCCGCACACATACATGGATTGTACCCAAATGGACAGGCCACACCTAGCAGGTGATGTAAAAACGATCTGTTTGTGTAGGTTCTCATTGCTGGTGTCCACGAGGGCTTTGTTCTAGTCCCTCTCCTCTTTGCACAATGCATCAAGACTTCGTCATCCCCTGCTACCGTCTCTTATTGCTATGCGGTGGACATTCTGTTCTCCTTCATGACACACTTGTTGTGACAGACTTTTCTGTGTGCCTGGTAGACATTCTGCCTCATGCTCAACCTCAACAATACAATGCTGCTCTTTCTCAAGGATAACAATTTACAACCCCTAGACTATTCCATCATGGCTAACTCCCAGTGTACATAGGCCAAAACCTGTCATTCAGTCGGTGCCTCAGTTAGCTGCTTCATTGCAAGACCGTGATTGAAATATAGAAGTGTGTAACCTAATAAAAATCAATATCGTTCAACAAAAGGGAACTGATTCCAATTACACTTTTATAAATTGAACTGAATGTGTATTTATGTAATTATGAGTCTTATTTAGTAAATACATTTGAATTATTAAAATAATGTGAAAAGGTGGGCGCGTTGTATATGGTTGTTGGGGGCGCGTTGTGTGCCTGTTGGGGGCGCGTTGTGTGCGTGTTGGGGGCGCGTTGTGTATGGTTGGTGGCGCGTTGTGTATGGTTGGTGGCGCGTTGTGTATGGTTGGTGGCGCGTTGTGTATGGTTGGTGGCGCGTTGTGTATGGTTGGTGGCGCGTTGTGTATGGTTGGTGGCGCGTTGTGTATGGTTGG